>CAUYRT010031844.1:0-47489 GCA_963574885.1 Lepilemur ruficaudatus | reverse complement strand
CTTTGAGGAATCTCCAAATTCTTTTCCACAAAGGTTGCACCAATTTGCAGTCCCACCAACAGTGTAAGAGAGTCCCTATCTCTCCACATCCTCGCCAGCATTTGTTGTTTTGGGATTTTTGGATAGAGGCCAGTCTCACTGGGGTTAGGTGGTATCTCATGGTGGTTTTGATTTGCATTTCTCTGATGATTAGAGATGATGAACATTTTTTATATGTTTTTTGGCCATTATTCTGTCTTCTGATTTCTTTTTCTTTGGATATACATACAAAACAACATGGAACTGGCACAAGAACAGAGAGATGGGCCAATGGATCAGAACAGAGAACCCAGATACAAAACCATCCTCATATTGCTATCTGATCTTTGACAAAGCAGACAAAAACATACACTGGGGGAAAAAATCCTTGTTCAATAAATGCTGCTGGGAAAATTGGATAGTCACATGTAGAAGACTGAAACAGGTTCTGCACCTCTCACCACTCACGAAGATTAATTCACAGTGGATATCAGACTTAAACCTAAGGCATGAAACTCAAAGAATTCTATAAGAATAGATTGGAAAAACTCTTATAGATATTGGCCTAGGCAAAGAATTTATGAAGAAGACCCCAAAGGCAATCACAGCAACAACAAAAATAAATAAGTGGGACCTGATTAAATCAAAAGGCTTCTACAGAACCAAGGAAACAATCAATAGAGCAAACAGACAACCTACAGAATGGGAGAAAATGTTTGCATGCTATACATTGAATAAAGGCCTAATAACCAGAATTCACAAATGGATATTAATTATTTTGAACTGCCTTAAAGTATTGACCATTAGTTAAAAGGCTAGAGAGATAATAGAAAGGTATGACATCTTCAGGAGTAAGGACTAATGCTGTAGAGGAGATCTTTGCCTGTGTTGCCAGCACATGGGATTAATTAGAAGCTAATTGACTAACCACAGTAATTACGGTTGACAACGGGCTATGACTGTTTAGTCCTTAATGCAATCCCAGCACCAATGTTTGCATCAACAAGAATTGGACTACTACAGTTGATATCCTCCTCTAGGTGTGACATTCCTGGATGTGCAATGTTAATTAATTGGAGACATAAGATTCTTCCAGAGGCTAGGGTAATGGGCTAATTAGAAAATTACACATTGACAAAATAAGAAATTTTGTTTTTCCTGTCCAATTTTCCTGTCTTCTATTTCTACCATTTTATCTTTTCCTTTCTCTTCTTTTCTAAACAAGAGATTTTATTACACTTTTTCTATTTCTTGTCTTAACACTTCTTTCTGAGGTATTGAGGGCAGACAAGTTGCTTTTAAGTGTCCAGGTCCTTGGAATACTAGGAGGCACATTTAGACCTGATGAAGAGGAGTGTACCTCAAGCAGAAGTCTCCACTTTGGGATAGACTCAATACATTGATTTGATTTGGGGGGCTTGGGGTACAATCCATGCACATGCAGGAGAGTTATACAGATGTTGTATAGTCAAAGGGGTGGACTATAGCAGACATTACTGGTTGTCTATCTAATCCCCATTTCTTTTAAATAAATGGATCTCAATTATTTTCAACATGTCCAACTATAATAATTCACTTTCCTTCCTTTAATTTCAGTTATGGTTGGCCATGTTGTAGCTCTGGTCAATCAGATAGAGGTGGAATTCCTCAGGAGGACACCTTTTTTGAATAAAAGTCAAAGTCCATTTTGCCCTTGAGACTCCCGGAGATACAGCAGCCATCATCATGACCGTAAGAATGAACAATGCATGCTAAGAAGGTGGAAGCAGCAAACAGAGAAAGCTAAGCCTTGATGGCTTTGTGGAGGCTTGTTAGCTGTCTGTTGACTCAAGACTGCTCTGCTTCAAACAGATAAACCTTACTTAAACCAGTGGTTGGGGGGATTTTCTATTTGTGGCTGAACACATTCTTAGTAGATACATTGTAATATAAGGAATCAGAATCCTCAAGAACAGGGCATCTCTATCTTACTGTACTTTGCTGTACCCTAAGATACCAGGTTCAGCTCAATAGGGAAGTCACTCTGTTCTTCTCTCCTGTTTTTAAACCCGAGTGATCAGTGTTCATGCGTCTTTGCTGTTATATCATTTTTCTTCTCCCAAATGTGGTTGTTAATGAAATTTCTAAATAAACTACTCTCTATTCCTAAAAGCTTTTTCTAATTTGGAGGGACATCATGATTTTGTAGTTAAAACAACAATCTCTGGAGTCACATAACCATTGTTCAATTTCCCCTTTTCCCATTACAATGTGTATGATCTTGAGCAATCACTTAACATTTCTGAGCTTATTTGCATACCTCAAAAATAGGGAGAGTGATAATGCCCAGCTCATGCAGTTGTTGTAGGATTAAATATAATTTGGCAGGAAAGTATGTATCAAAGTGTATATTGACTTTTTTTCCATGAAGAGTTAAAATTTTAAATATAGGATTATTTCTGCACTGATTGAAAGGAATCTAAGTTCCATTCCAACTTGAAAATTTAATAGCTTTTTAAAATATCTGAAGGTTGTGTGGTGGAGGTGAGGGAATCAGAACAAAAACTTAAAAAACATAGAATAGGAGGGAGAGACTGAGTTCATTGAGATGCATGTACAAAAATGCTTCCTTATACTTACGTTAATATCTACTTTAGGTTTGGAGCTACTAAAAACGTGATAGCTGAGTGACGTTGGATTTGCTAATTAAACATGTTCCTTTATAAGAAAAGATTTTAAAATAAATAGGTGAACATCCTAACATGTTGTAACTCCTAACTTTTTCCTCTAATGTACTCTTTTTGTTTTCCCCATAACAAAACTAGAAGGCATCTATAAGTGTTATTTAACAATATGGAGCACATACTAGGTGCATCTATTATATAATTTAGTTCATCTCCCAGTAACACTTTATTGTCTCTCATTTCAAAAATAAGAAAATTGAGGAGAAAAGACATTAAACAATGTGTCCAAATTTACTCATACATTAAATGGAGTTATACAGATTTAAGCTAATCCAGGTACAATCTCTGATTTTTCCAGTATAATTCAAAACAGAAAACAATCTAGCACAAGTTTAATAATTTCATTTAAACCCCAGATTAGAACATCATTCAAGGAGTATTAAGAAAATAGGAGTACTTTCATAATTCAAATATGAGGAGTAGTTTTATTCCCCCTCCCTACCCTAAAATGACTTTCTTTTTCAGAACAAAGAAGTTTGGAAGCTTAGTAGATCAGTGAAGGTGGAAATAAATCCAACGTTCTGGGGAATCTATGTGCTCATGTGTCTATAACCCAAGTGACTGTGCATACATGTATACATAAAAAATAAATACTACCAATAGAAAACATGTCTTTAACAAAGAGCTTAAAAACAAGCTTTACCAAAAAAGAGGTAAATTTATTCAATAAGAACATGTATTGAGCCATTTCTGCCCTTTTGATATTTTCAAATTCTAATAGATTTCCTTCTAACCCAGAAACCATAGTTATAAAGAAAATTGTTAGCTACTATAGTATAATACATTCATATATTATTATTTTTTTAACCCAAAGCAGGTAAGTACTAAAACATTCTGGTATTATTTACTGAAGTAAAAAATATTGTCAGTTTGACATAGCTTTTCTAAGGTTGTGATTATCACAAGGAAGGAGTATTTTTATTAAATTTCTCAAAAAGATGTAGCAACCCACAAAGGAAACATTCACGCTAAAATAACACTCAGACCAAATGTCCATGCTTGAATCTCTCATAAAATACTTCTAGTGAAGTGATGAATAGGCAGCTATAAACAATAGTTATTTTAATTTGCTGATTGGTATTCTATTACAATCCTAATCTAAAGAGCTCTTGTATAAATTTATGTGAAATCAGATAAAGTTTGAATAAACCTATGGTGTAATTTCAAGGATCTATATTCTAATGCAATCAAGAAAATGCATCTCAAAGAGCCCTCAAATAACCAACCGACCCTGAACCAACTGACCGCTCATTTGTTCTTTGGCTCTTTTGCTGCCTTTTTCATTTTTATCCTATGGTAGAGGTAGAAGGATATGTTAATTTTGAGGTATAAAAATATTGGGTTTTTTAACTGCCTAGAATATTACCAAAACGGTCATGCTTACTTACCTGTGGACCTTCCCTGGTATTGTACACTTTGAAAGATTTTATTTTAAACTGGAAAAAATGTTTTTCATGTGAACATTTAGCATCATTTCTCCAGGAAGATAATAAAAGCCAAAATTCTAAATATAGAAACAAATGGTGTATAGACCAACATATATTACCAAAAGGCAGGAAGCAAAACTCCCCACCTCAGTACCTTTAAAGGCTGGCCTAAAGAGTTTGTCCAATGCAAGGTTTTCCAACCTCGGCCCTATTGACATTTTGAGTAGGATAATTCCTTATTATGGGGCTGTCTTGTATGTTGTAGAATGTTTGCCAACATCCCTCCCTCTACCCCGTGGATGCCAGCAGCAACAACTTCCTACACCCTTTCCTATACCCTGCACTGTGACAACCAAAAATATCTCCAGACAGCGCACATATGCCCTGGAGGGCAAAATCATCATGCATGTAAAGATTAGCTCTGGATGAATAAATGTTTCTAAAACATACTAGTTGGTTTGGGGTTATCAGGTTTTAGATAATATTTCTGTTATTGTATGTTATATAGTACTCTAAAAAGATTCTACAGATCTTGAAAAACTACAGTAAACCACAGGTTGCATTAGGTAGGGATAATGTTTGTTCTATAGTTTTGACACATTGTAGGAACTCAACAATTGAATGAATTGATGAATTGATGAATGAATAAATTCTCACTAAGAAAATTAAGATAGGAGTTTGGTCTAAACTCAGACATGAACCACTATAAAACTGGACACTGGGAGAGGCCCACCTTAGAGGCCCAGGTAAGGGCTGGGGAGAATAGCCCCAATCTCAGGCATGAGTAGGAAATAGTCTGCTAGGCAGAAGAGTGTTCTTTGCTGCAAGAATTATGAAATCAGGGTTATCCAATGTATATAACCCAGGAGTTATCACTGCATAAGTAGGTAAACCAGGAACAAGACTCCAGTTCCCATTTTGGGACACAGGAACAATATTTTAATTCCTAAAGGTGACTGAGAAAAACAAACATGGGCATATCCTATTACAAAGTACTAGTCAGATAACAGAGAAAGAGATCTAAGTACAGAAATGACTATGATCCCTTTATCAGAGTTGAGGCCCTGGCTGGACTCACAATCTTCCCTTGTATTATGTGAGTAGATTTCCGGCGGTTTGTAGGCTTTGGTGGGCAATATTTTAAAGCATTGGATTGCAATTATATTAATACATATGTATATGTGCTTATATAAACACACACTAAATCATGCACACATACACACAAAATCATACTCTTGGATTTATAATATCCAAACTCTGGAAGATTAATTTGGAACATAAATATTATTCTGAGTAAACATGCTCCTACAGTATAGCCATATGAAAAAAAGTAATGAGAGTTCAAAGACTCATTTAAACACTTCTAACAGAAAAAGCCACAATAGAGATACAAAATCTGAGTGGAAGGGCCTTATAGTGACCACAAACCTTGCTATCCTAGAACTCTCTTGATAGAAATGTCATCAAGGTATTCCTGACTGAAGCCTGAGAAATAGCATAGCCTATTCCAAGGAGGTCAAAGAAGTTCTAGCTATTCTGAATTTTCTCATATGTCCAATACAAGTCATCCTGATGATATCTTCTAGAGAATCCTTATAAAATTCATTACTTTAAGAATATAGTCCAACATTTCAAAATCTGGGATCCATAAACCCCAGGTTTTATGAATTATTTCCACATGCCTGTGAACCACAGAACATGTATGAAAAGTTATAAGCTTTATTTTTTACCTTTTCTAAGGCTTTTATCCAATTCTCAAACCTCCATTATCCAGAAAAACTTTATAATCATAAATTCACAGATATTCTAGAGTGATGAATTCAACACCTATTACAAGATGTCAAAAATATCACATATATTTTTGAGTGAAAGTTAAACACCTACTGCCATTTGGATATTGCTGTTAAAAGTGAATAATATTCAAAGCTATATACGTTAAGGTTTACTTTGTTTAGTTGTATCTAGTAGCCTTTAATGACATGTAAACCTACACATGTATAGCCTGGTATATTATCAGATGTAGTTGTGTCCACTTGCTTTTAAACTTCACAAATAGTCACCTAAAAACACATGCAAAACTCAAAGTTTCATTTCTGGGTTATCTCAAAGTTTACTCACAGAAACCAATTTTTTATAAATTCATATTTCTATAATTTTTACTTGTCTGCTAAATCTCATCTAAAGGTTAACAATTAAGGAAGACAATGTTTCAGAAAAACTAATCAGCTATATTTCAAATAACAAGCTAAATCACAAATTGAACCTAAGGTAAATCCTGATAGCAGGAACAGTAGTAGTTATTTATTAAGGACTTACTATATGTTAGTACTGTGCTAAAGTCCTTGAATGAGTTATTTCATTTAACCCTGTGATATGGACATTATTATCCCCACATTAAACATGAAAGAAATAAAGACAGATTCAGCAACTCAGCCAGGAACCAGAATCCCACAGTTTACAAGTTTTTTCTGACTCCAAATCCTGAGCATACTTAAAAACATATTTAGATATGTATTGGTATTTATTGCTCCACTTTCAATTCTCATCACCCAAAACAATATTGGGTCTTGCCTCCAGCTTCTTCCTCATTTTTAATCTTCCTATTCACATCAGGAAATATCTTCTTCCTTAAAAAAATTTTCAATTCTGTCTTTTTCCCAATATGCCTCAGTCTCACATACAAAATGACATGCAAAAAACAAAACCAAAAACCTTGAAAACATGCCAGTAATACTCCCTCACTTCACTGTCCTTATATTGTATTTCATCAAAATTTTACACCAGAGTGGCAAAATCCAACTTGGTTCCAATCCTATTTTTCCTCTGTTTTTCAGGACCTTGCTTCTCACTCAGATTAACTCTTTTTCCTTTTAAGATTCCTATGCAAGGCCCAGTGTCTCCTTGTAGCATTTTGATCTTAACCCTTTCCATAATCCAGAGCATCCCAATCAGAGTGCTGCAGACTTCAGGACATCCCGAACCTCAGGCCCATCACCTCTGCCTGTCACTGGCCTCTTACTTTTGCCCCAGTGGGCCATGAGTCTTGTCATTTTGTAGCTGAACCATGACTCCAAAAGGCAGGAAGTATTATTCTAAGTATTCCAACAAACATGCCATCCTTTAGTTGAGTGTTTTTCAAAAATTATTTCAACAGCCTTTCTGTTAACATCATTTTATACAGAAAACTAATATGTATATATAAGAGAAAAAAAATCTCTAATTGAAACTCTGGAAACTTGTATGCCCCACTCGTGCCAACTCCTGACCTGTCTGGGGGCCTCCAGCTATCTCCTGTAGTTATCAGCAGCCCTGTTGAAAACTGTGTTAAATATTTAGCAGGTATCAGCTTCTTTTTTTTCCATATAGTTTTTCCCTGATGGTCTGGTCAGTTCCTCAGCCTTTCACTATATATAAAATCAAACAATAACATTTAGTTTATCTAGCATGCTTCCTCCTTCCCAGTAAAACTAAACATGAAAAATGCATACTTAGTAAATAAAATTTTTTTAATATTAGCTATAAAATATGATGATTTTTATTTAAAATGACATTTAAGTACTGAATAAAATCAATAGAAGATGTCCAAATTGTCTCAGACCTCATAATTGACAATGAAACAGTATCAGTCAAAATTGCAGCTGAGTTATCCAAACACCTGTGCAGACTGACTCTCAGGACCTGTGAGAGCGGCTATAACAGTCGCTCAAGTCTCAGATGAGTTAACATCATATTTTGTCTAGAGCCTTCCTCAAATCCAAGTCCTCTGCTTGCTATAGCTTCTCCCCTACCTTCAGAATAATTATCTCCATGCCCTTATCTTCAAATTCTTTCTCTTCCTACTCGGATCTGATTTTTATTTCTACAATTCTGCAAGAAAACAAAAACAAAAACTGTTTTCAAATGACCTCTTTTTTGCAAAATCCAAAATCTTTATCTTGTTTGATTTTTTTCCTCCATTTCCCTATTGAAGTTGCTTTTTTGACTGTTGTAGCAGTGGTCCTCAGGCATTACTCAGCTTCCATTATGTCAGTCTCTTTCCTTCCTTTTTCCTCCTCGCATACCCCAAATGCTCATGCTCACCAAGACTGGGTCGTCAGTCCTCTATCTTTTTAAACTAGTCTATGTGCTTCTCCAGGTAATTTAATCCCAAGTTATTGATTCATCCATTATAAATATAGGTTGGTGATTCTCAAATTTCAACTCTTATCTCCCCACTGAGCTGCAGATTCATATACCCAACCACTGACTGGACATCTCCACTGGGCTGTCTCAACAGGTATGTCAAACTCAGTATAAAATTGAACTTCCCTTCTCCAGACTGCCTCCCTTTCAGTCTTTCCTAGTTAAGTGAACAATATCACCATCCACTTAGGTACTCATCTCTCACTAATCTCCAGTATAGACACTATATCATTTTCATCTTTAAGTCCCCACGCTTGGAACAATGTGTGCTACTCATAGGAGCTCAGTCCATATCAGAGGCTTTTTTGAAAGCAGAAATAGTAACAGATAGGTTTCTTCCTTAACAGTCTTCTATGGCTTTCTACACAAGTCAAGATAAAATCCTAAATTCTTGCTGAAACTTAGCCTCAGAGGCCCTTTCTTACTTCTCCTGCCTCTTGCTAATAGCTACGCCTTCAAAAGCACCCTGAACTCCCATAGGATGCAACTGCTTGTCATTCTCAAAGCATTATCAGCTCTCAAGATTTGACATTTTCTCAAATGTGTTCTCTGCCCTCACGTCTTCATCAAAGTCTAGTTTTTCTTCAAGACTTAGCTCATCTATTACATTCTTCGGGGAACCCTCTGTAGTTTCTGTAATATTCTGTGCAAACCTCTGTGAACTCATCACCATATCATAATCACCTGCTCATTTATCCATCTCCCCTACTAATCTGTGAGTATGATATGAATCAGGACTTTCATCTCTGCACCACTCCAGCTAGTATGGCACTGATGATTAATGATTGCTTGAAGGGATGAATAAGTTTTGAGAGCTTCATAAAAGATGGTTTCTTAATTCCCCTTTGACAAATAATGGTAAAATGTCAGTACCACTAGGGGGCACAGAATTATAACAGAAATTTCCAGTACAATAGCTCAAAGGAGATGTTTTCCTTTGCATCAACCTCTACACATAGTTTTTAAATACATAGATCTTTAAAAGATCAAATAACTATACAAATTACTTCCGGAAAGAAATGTTTAAATAGTTGGCTAAAAGAGATCAGTGCTGAAATACCAACATGTCAGAAAAATGAAAATCAAGTATAGCCAAATACAATAAACAGGGTTTTATAAATAAAACTGAAGATAGCACTAGGAAAAAGATCAAAATGTAAATACAATTTCAAGAAATTGATACTATGAGACTTGGGATTGTTTTTAAAATTTCAATACAAAAAATATCTATACCGGGAAACCCTTCCACAAAAATACAGTGAAGAAACATATTGAAGCTATTTCTGTGTTTAGAATAAAATCCCACATCCTGCTCTGAAATACCCAATAGAAACTTCTCAATATTTCTCTTTTGTAAAGAGAAAATTTCAAGATCATTAATATACAATAATAGGCTAAGGTTTTTATTTCAAAAGCTGATATATTAATAGATTAGTAGTTAAAAATCTAGTTTTTGTTTTTGTCCTTCATTGTTTGTTTTGCATCAAATACCCCTAAATTTGAGTGTCCTGCCTTAACTACTTATTAGTTTCAAAAAATTACTAACTCTTCTGCACCTCAGTTTCTTCTCCTATAAATTGGGCATGATTGTAATACCTACTTATGAAATCATTGTCACAATCAAGCGAAATCATTCTTGTAAACCAGACTGCCTAACATAGTAAACACATGCTAAATAATTGCTATAATTTTGCTTTAACAATTGTAATCAGCACAATATTTTAGTTAATTCCTAGACAAAGTAATTTTGTTAGCTGCTGGAATGCAAATGGTGAGACCTCTTGGAGCCCCTTCCCCACTATTTCTCTGCTCCTCACCAACCTCTCCTTACGGTTGTATGCACTCACACCTGCATGCTTTCTGCATCACTGGGGCAGAAGCTGTTCTGAGGAGCAATGTCTCATTTGCTGGGAAAGGTTGGCCTGGGATTCCTATTGTGTTAGAGCATTCATGCAGTCTGGGTAGGCTCAGATGATCTCTGACATTGTCCTGGGTTTTCTGATTAATTTCTGCTTGTTGGAGAAACATCTTAAAAAGCTTATATCATATCTCTTAGAGATAAGAATTCTTGATTGACAAGGAATGGTACTGTGGTATACACTATCCTGATATATTTAAAATAATAAGAGGTAAATATGTTTACTGAACTATTGGTTATGAGATCTATGAAATGCAATATAGCTGCTGTGCTTTTTGGTGTGGTTATGGCCTAATAGGAGCGAAATAAAATAGAAAGAGAAGGGTGGGGGAGCTTAAAGAGCATTCTATTCAGGGATGGGAGACTTCAATTCTACCTCTAGGCCTAGAAGGCAAATCGCTGAGCTTTGTGCAAGTCACTGAACAGCAGCCAACCGTGGATTTTCATTTCTCTATCAGTAAATTTCCTTTCTGCTCTAGGGTTTAATAATTGTATTTATTATTCCAACTCTGATTAGCCCAGGAACCTCACACTTGATTAAAGTGCATCGATATTGCTAAAGCATAGCACTTATGTCACTTACTAGTTGCTCAGAACCATGGACATTATTTGATGGGAGGGTATGTTGTGGTGGGAGGTTGGGGCAAATGGGAAAATGAGTAGGCATGGAGAAGGAGGAAAGGGGGAGAGTCACGGGGCACTGACATTTTGTGAAACCAGTCCAGATCTAGTTATCATGCCCCTCTTGTGGGCATTAAAAACCTTTCTTGTGCATCTCTAGCTCACATATAGAATTTTTTATTAACATTATTTCAGAGTACCTTTCAGAAGAAAAATATAATGGGATAGAAAACACACTAAAGTAAAATATTTCTAGTAACTGTGTTCAATTGAAACCACATCCATGTAGACTTCAGAGAATAAATTTCCAAGGTCATAAATTTCAGTCAGACATCTTATGTAGAGAATGAATAGGTGAAAACAAACCCTTTTCAAAGACTGGTGGGGTGGGGGAGCAGTCTACTCACATGCTCTACACCAGCAATAAACATCTGCCTTTACCTCTGCCTCTTCATAATGCTCTAATGGAATTATTAGGCACACAATATACACTGTCGTTTTACTCATTGCTCAATATGTGTACCCTTTCTTCTGATATTCAGGTTTTAAAATTTCAGCAAAACAAACTAATAAAAGGCAGTTTCCTAGCAACATCTCTTTTCAAAGGAACAACAACAAAGCTTAATCACACACACTTTATTTTCTCCGAAGTTAATTCTGGTCTTTTTAGGGAAGTTAGTAGGTAGCAAAGAATGTAAGGTGTTTTCTAGGAGAGGCCAGCACAGCCTCAGTCAGCCTTTTCTTCCTAGGCAGAGAACAGCAGGATGTTTAGGGCTTGCAGCTAAACCAGTCTTTCCCAATGGTAGTAGGTAGAGACATTGACACAAAACTGTTTTGTCCATCCTTTGTTGGAGATGCAGATCGCCTGGTGGAAGGGATACTGAACTGGGATGCGAGGTTTCTGGGTTACTACAATCCTGGCACCAACCACCTGGTGAAAACTTGTCCTTTTCTCTGGGCTGTGTCTAAATGAAGATTACTCTAGAAGAAATGATCTCAAAGGTGTGTCCCAGCTCTAAACTGCTACCAACAACAGGCTGTCATTAAAAAAAAAAAAAAAAAGCCTAATGGCATTTGCTTAATCAAAATCACAGTTTCACTAGTATTATTGCTGCACTCCCAGGAAAGCATCACTTGGAAATTAAGCAGCTGGCTTTCTTCCAGGGAAACGTGTCGCTGTGCCCTGCCTTCCTCAGACTTCCCGTGTGTGCAATCCTAGCCTCACCAGTGAGATGAAAATGACCTTACCTACCCAGCAGTAGTAGAAGTCTGCAACAAGGAAAACAGTTTGGTTAAGAGGAAGTGGTTTTCATTTTACTGCCTGCAGACAAGCCAAGATTTTGACGTTTAAAGCGGGCACACGAGTCATTTTAAGTCTCTAGCTCTTTCACCCAGAAGGTCTCTGCACAGATACTCCATGGGAAGACTAAATATAGCAACAGCAAACTCCCCCCGCCTTCAGTCCGGGTCCCCGCGCAGCTCTAGGATTCAAGAGCTTGCTCCGGGGCGCTTTCTGCATCTGCCACGAATAGCGGGGCTCGGAGCAATCTCTCTCGCACCTCCACAGTGCGTGGGTGTGAAGTGTATTAGGGAAAAGCGAGAGTGATTCTGGGTGTTTGGTGCTTTGCTCGGAGTCACGTGGCACCGCAGCCAGCTGCACGGAGCTCCCAGCTAGCGCCCGCTTCCCAGACGCCTGGGGGAAAGGAGGAAGGGAAGCAGGGTCCTGCAGGCGAAATGGCCTCACACAAATAATAGTGATAACAATAAAAAGTAAAAGTAAACATTTCAATGGAGTTGTTGCCGGAGGCAGAAAGCAGCTGCTGCGGGCGTGGGTGTATTTACAGGGGAAAGTTGGTAGAGTATTTGTCTCGGATGGGCGGAGACAGCCGAAAGACGACTTTGCCTTGGTATTGTTTTAGCCTTAGGCAAGCAAAAGGCACTGGGAATCACCACCTTGCAACTATCTGCTATGGCTTTGTCGTAGAAGCACAGTTTTCCCTTCAACTTAACTTGGTGATTTTCTTTCATATTTGGGGTGAAGGCCACTCTATTGGAAGAAGTTTCCAAGCCTGGCATCCTTTCAGTTCCCCTACGCGGAATGTGATGTTTCACTGGGTATGCTTATAACACACTGCTTCTGAAGGCCAGAGGCCACAGCCAGTGGCACCGTGGCCGCCCTTCCCGCCAAGGGCGCAGGCTTTGGGCCGCTGGGGTGCCAGTGGTGGAAGACGCAGCCAGTTGTCCCTCGCAACAGGTCTCCAACGGCGTAAGTTACAGCACCCGGGGGTGGGGTGGGAACCCCGAAAAGCCCTTGTCCCGGACCCCTCCATCCGTCAGGAGCCCTCTCCCAGACACTGACTGGGGCCGCCGCCGCCACTGCCGAGACTTCGCAATTTTATGATTTTCTCAGACTTAAATGGAAATTTCTTGACGGAAGGAATCGCGTTTGTTCTGACAGGCTTCGCGCTGCTGTCAGGCGGAGCCCGGGGGCAGCTCGCTCACCGTGGAGGGGCCACTTCGGAGTTTTACGTCCTTCCCACACCCCACCTCTGGGCTGGGAAGGATGTCCAGTTACTCGTGGGCTTTCTGTCCGTTGCTGGGATGGAAAGTCACAGTCTGCAGGCTGCAGTGAGGCGCGGGAAGATGCCCGGTCCCCGCCTCGCGGGCTCGGCAGCCGCGTCCTTCGGCCCGGCCCACTGAACTGCCTAGGTCCTGCCCGTGCGCAGGAACCCGAGCGCCACTGCCCGGAGCGGTACCCGGCGCTCCCTCTTGGGGCTAGTTAATACCTGGAGGGCAAGGCAGAGCCGTTCCGGCTCACGCCCCTTGCGGAAGGATGGCCGGATCCGGCGCAGCGGCATAGCGGCAGGAGAGCGCAGCGACCTGCGCCTCCAGTTTCTCCGGACACCGGGCAGACTTAACCTTCCGGACAGCTCCAAAGCGCCTGGGAGGACCAAACCAAACTCGCTCCTCAGAGAGAGGCTTCGGAGGCCCGCCCTCTGCGAGGGGAGCGGACACAGTCTGGGCGTGGGGAGTGGAGAGAGACAAGAAAGGGGGAGTCGGGGGCTGGGTGTGCGCGCGTGGGAGCGCGCCTCGGAGCGCCCCGCACTCCTCCGCTCCAGCCCTGGGGGCACTTTGGAAAGGAGTGGTAGCCGCGGGAATTAGAGGGGGCAAGGGAAACCCTCTCTGAGTGACGCTCCAAACAGGTCCGGATTTAGAATTGGAAGCTAAAGGCTGCTAGAAATTGGGACTCCTCGGCCTCCCCTGCACACCCCCCTTTTCCCCGCCCCGAAGCCCCGAAGCGGTTTGCTGGCTGCCTGCTTCCCCGCCCCCGGCTCGGAGGTCGCTGGCCGGCGGGCGCCCCGTCGGCTGCCGGCTTCCTCCTTGAAACCCGCAAGCGCGCATGAGGCCGCTGCCCCCGCCGCAGGCACTGGCGCCCCCCTCGCGGTGCCCGTGGTGATGCCATGCCCCGCCACCACGCGGGAGGAGAGGAGGGCGGCGCCGCCGGGCTGTGGGTGAAGAGCGGCGCGGCGGCCGCGGCGGGCGGGGGGCGCCCGGGCAGCGGCATGAAGGATGTGGAGTCGGGCCGGGGCAGGGTGCTGCTGAACTCAGCAGCCGCCAGGGGCGACGGCCTGCTACTGCTGGGCACCCGCGCGGCTGCGCTCGGCGGCGGCGGCGGCCTGAGGGAGAGCCGCCGGGGCAAGCAGGGGGCCCGGATGAGCCTGCTGGGGAAGCCGCTCTCCTACACGAGTAGCCAGAGCTGCCGGCGCAACGTCAAGTACCGGCGGGTGCAGAACTACCTGTACAACGTGCTGGAGAGACCCCGCGGCTGGGCGTTCGTCTACCACGCGTTCGTGTGAGTACTCGCGCCCCTCGATTGTCCCCCGCCACGCCCGCGCCAGCGGACCCCTGCGCCTGGCCCCCAGGGTTGTGCTCCGCGCCCGCGACCTGGACCCCGCGAGCGCGCGCTCACACACACGTGGTAGCTTTTATTTCTTTGCACGTGTTTGTGATCTTCCTCCCAGAATCTTCCTCCTACCCCAGCTCCACCTCTCCCACCTCCACAGCTTGAACCTGCTCCCTAAGGACACCCAGTGAACTGCCTGGCAGCTTCAGGCGCCCGGGGCGAAAGCCAGGCAGACGCGGGACTTAGGCTGCGCGGATAATTGGGAGCAATTAGGTCCGTAGATACCTAAACTTCAACCGAGCGGGGCACCCGGGAGCTAGGAAATGTAAAGGGAGGACGAGCGCCCATGTGAAGCTTGAGAGTATACTAGAGAGATTGGGAGGTGATGGCGGGGTTAAAACGTGGTAGAGAGAGGAGACATCGAGGGCTAGGTCCTGAGGGCGGAGGAGGGGAAGCTGCTACTTGGTGGAGAGAGCTGCTAGGTTTTAAGTGAGCCCGGAAGCACGCCTCGCCACCACCCCAGTCACCACCAACGGAAAATCTGTTAGTGCTTGCAGCCCTTCCTGCAACGGAGAAGGTGGCCAAGGTCTAGAAGAGGCGAGCGGGCCATTGAAGCGATGCTCCCGCGCTGCGGGGGGGTGTGTGGGGGGAGCAGGGGGGGAACCTAGGGTGCAGGAGCGCGGGCCGAGGTGCGGTATCAGCAGCAGCGCAAATGGGCCGCCTCGGACAGGGATCAGGCAGTGGGTTAAGGCAGCATTTGTGGCACTGAGTCAAAGTGTATGTGTGTTAAGTAAGCCCTCGCCATCTAGCAGAGAATGCTTAATGAGAAAATGATTGGAAGCAAATGTTTATTTTCCCCTTAGGCATTTAAAACCTTTCAGTGGCTTTAAAGTTTACTACTGTTTTTCCCACAAAGTCCATTCATTCAGCCTCCTGTTAGAATTAGGTTTATCTGGCATTTTAAGGCTGTTTTTATGCCGTCACATCATGTCTCACTCTTTTATTCTTCCTCTTCTCCTTTCTTCTTCTCTCTTTTTAGTATTTTTTTTTAAATTTGCTTCCTTTTGTTAAAATGAAATATAAAGACATCAGCCTTAGGAGATCAGCAGAGAAAGTTGCAGGCACTCACTGATATGTTCCTTGTTTCCTAGTAAAATAAGTTTTGAACACGAACTAGGTTTCTTTTAGAAATAAGGTGTCATCCATGCATAGCTTTCACCTGGGATGGGGGATTGGCATCAACACCAGAAACATTTTTTGAAATAACATGGAAGAAAGGGCTGTATTTGTAAATACGTGAACCTGGAATTTGACCACGTAGGAGTCAGGAAATTGGTGGAGCTCTGGTGTCTGGAAAATTTTATAGTCCAGGATTGATGTGAACATATAGCATTAGGTAGAATATTCCAGCCAACTTGCCATTTTACAATGCACACAAGGAGAAGGTTGTGTTGCATCATTATTACATCAAAAGGTATAATTTTTATTATTTAGTGATGTAAGATTCACATTGATTTATATGTGGTTACTGTAATAAATGATATAGAGAAATGCTATAGATGCTTTTCATCTCCTCTGAGTTGATATATAATTAATCCAATTTCTTAATGAGCCTGATAAATTATTTTGACTTGTCAGAATATACTAAAAAATTAGCAATGATGATGCTCAGTTTGGCAACTAATATATACTGTGTGGATAATGATCTTTTTTAGAAGGATATGATGCTCAGAATATTCATGCCTTTGAATTTTCAATATGATGCCATTTGTAGCCCTTTATTTTTGGTAAATTATGCATTGTATATTCAAAAAGGGTTAGAGACAACCTTGGTTGGTGCGCATAAGTTTTCTTGAACATGAATGTGAACTTCTTGCAATGCAACATTTTTTTTCTATGTGTTGGTGTTTAACAGGCTTTTAAGGACTTACAGAGTTTTAAAATTTTGATAAATGGTTTTTCAAAAGGTTCAAGTTTGGAGACTTCTCTACCCGCTAGGATTTATCAGTCTAACAGTGTCTTTAGGGGTAGGTACGAAATAAATTATGTACTTGTCAATATCATGTAGCTAATGTGAAGTTTTTGCATTATACATTTCTAGAGTCTGAAACTGTAATGCCTGAGCAATTAGGTAGGGGTGCTATATTCACATTAGGACAAAGAGGGAATGGATAGTATCACCTTCTATGAGGATTGTGCATAACTACAGCAGAGCCTAGGGAAAGAGGCCATCTTTGACAGTTGCTGCTTGTGATTTTAAATGAGCTTTAAACCTAGCTGAACTTTACACATTACACTAATAAAGCAAAGTTGCTTTGAGCTGTAATTCTAATAAGACCATAAGAAAACAATTTCTAGAGAGATCTAGCTAACTAATTCCCTGCCAGCCTGGGAATCCCCAAATCTTACTTTAATAATAGTTTTCCCAGCACATTAAAGTTCTTGCCAAGAACAAGTGCACTGTGATTAATGAGGTACTTTAGGGATGAATTTACTTGGTCGACCAGTGTCTTCACTGCCAAGAAACATGAAAAGTATGTTTAAAGTTATGCTTCAGGTAAAGAAAAATTTCTATTAATTATGCAAAAACAATTATTATTATGATACTTTAATGGTATAAAATATATTTTCAAGAATACATATCTTAGCCTATTGATAAGATGGCTGGCAAGAGCAAGAAATGACCTACTTCAAATACTTTCTTCCAATCTTTATAAGTTAGTGGAAATTAGAAGATCTGTGCCCTTGTTGCTCTTTAGGATTTGCCAGACACCCATGTTTCCTGCCTTCAGCTATTCTTCGGTTTACTAGATGAACTATTCAAACATGAGGTGACGTATTTCTTTGAACGTTTTTTGTCCCTTTTTAATTCTTCTTCTTTAAATGAAAATTTTAGAAGAACACATGATGAGGTTCCATGTATACATTTGCATTGATGCAGCCAATGTGGTTCTCAGAAATTATATGGGAAACATTGTTACAGATACATGTAACTCATCACTTTGTCTAAGTATCTTTGCCTGGTTTTATGCCATAGATGGGAATTTATAGATATTTTACACTGGAAGAAAGAGTCTAGTCATCTAAGCTAGGAAGCCTGAAGTCATCCTTTTTCTCATACTTACTCCTGCTGGCCACCCAAATGGCCATTAAATTCTTTGTTCATTTGATAAATGTTTTTCAAATAAATTGCCTTCTCTCCTTTGTTACTTCCACTATCACACTCTGTTTCTCAATACCTCTCCATTGGATGGTTTGTAATATTCTCTTGCCTGATCATCTCTCTTCTGTTCTCAGCATTCTAACTCTCTGCTCTGACACCATAGTGTTGTTCCTATAATGCAAATCTTATCCTACCATCCCTTTGCCTAAAATATTTTCATGACCCTCTATCATCTACTTATTTATTTATTCATTCATCTATTTATCCATCTATAAACACCTGAGTATCTAATATGTGCTAATTTTCAAATTAATAAGGCAAAGAGGCCTCCACTCTTGAGGAGGGAAGAGACTCTAGTATGGTATAACTAGAAGCTTGTGAACAAGGGTGAAAACAATATTTCTGATACACTTAGAGAGGTAGATTACAAAGTTGCGTGGGAATAGAAAAGGAAGTGGAAGAGATGAGAGCACAAAGGTCAGCATAGGCTTCAAAGGGGAAGTGAGATGTGAGCTGAGTTTAGACAAATGAGTAGTTAATTTTCAGATGAGCAAAGCAGGGAGGAACGAACAATTTTGATAGAGAAAACAGCCTGAGGAAAGGTATGGAATTAAAAATCAGCGCAGTAATTCTAGGTACTAAGTATTTGTAGGATAAAAGGCAGCTGCAGGTAAAGGAGATAGAGCAAAAGGTAAGTACCTGACCTTGGATGGCCTGATATGCTGCCCATGGAACCCTGTCTTTATCCTGTAGGTAGTAGTGGTCATTGAATAGTGATAATCGGGGGAATGACATAATCATATATGAATTTTGGAAAGATCTGCCTTCCATCAGTTTGGCAAATAAGTTGGAAAGTACAAAATGGAATCAGTATGACC
Organism: Lepilemur ruficaudatus; assembly: GCA_963574885.1. Classification (NCBI taxonomy): domain Eukaryota; kingdom Metazoa; phylum Chordata; class Mammalia; order Primates; family Lepilemuridae; genus Lepilemur; species Lepilemur ruficaudatus. Next base: position 28,655 of record CAUYRT010031844.1, on the reverse strand, counting down.
TATAAGAAGATGATAGCAGTTGTGCAAAATTTGCATTCACTCTTGCATTCTTTTATCTATAAATTAATTCCATGAATATCTGTTGACTATTATTATTTGCTATGGACTATTCTAGAAAGGTGAGAGATGATTGCCTAAGGAACTAAAGCAGTAACTATGGAGGTGAGAAGACAGAGTTTAATCAGAGAAATGGTAAGGAGATAGAATTGGTAGATTGTTTTCACCAGTCTGATGTGTAGTGTGAGGAGGATGATTCTGATTTGGGAATGGAAGTGCCATTTACTATTATATGGGACAAAGGGTAAAGGGCAGGCACATGTTCAGAGCAATGTAGTGAGTTCAGATTTGGACATGTTGAGTTTTAGATATTTTTGGGTCATTCAGGTGGAGTTCATAAGTGGTGGGAACACAACAGTGAACCAGGCACAGTCTCTTTATAACGGGTCTTAGATCAGCAACAAGAATTATTTCTGACACACAGTTAATACTTGATGAAATATTTTTGAATGAATGAATGCATTTACAAATCTGGAGTTTAAGTGTCTAGATCAGGTATTTAGATTTGGAAGTCTGTCAGTTTCATGGTAGTTAAAGCAATGAATAGAAAAAATGAGATAGTCTGGAGAATGCACAGAGCAAGTGAGGACATGGTGTAGGCCAGAGACTGGGCATCACTAACACCAAGCCATAGATGGAAGAGTAGGAGCCTATAGAAAACCCTGGGAAAACCCTGACAGAGCAACCCAAAGGGTAAGAGAAAAGCCAGAAGACCTTATTTTCATAAAATCCAAGGAGGATGTGTACAGGAAAGAGGTTATGGCCAGTAGTGTCCAATGCTGCAGAAAAGACTAGAAAAGTTGTGTAAGATTTCAACAGATTGCTCAAAGGAGGCCACTGATGGGCTTTGCTGCAGCAGCTTCAGTGGAGCAGTGAGGGTCATACATATGACTTAAGTGGACTCAGAAGTAGTTAAGAAAATGGACACAATAGTGTTAAACCACAGATTTCTTGGAACAGTTCACAAGAGCCTCCTGGAATGGCCTCTGCCTGTCTTTCTAGCCTCATCTGCAGCCACTGCCCTCTAACATGCACTCTGAGCCCCAGCTTTACTGAACTGCTCCATCCTGTGCCTTTGCTCATGCTGTTTTCGAGTACTCCCCCGACTCCTTCCACTCTGGCTATTCAACTCCTACTGTTTCTTCAAAATGCAACTGAAGGATTGATTCGTCTTGGGCATATTTCAAAACTGTTCCTTCCTTCTGCCAGCATGACTTAGGTGTCCCTTGTCTCAGGTTCCCTGGCCTTCTGAATGTCATTATAGTGGTGCTTCCCCCACTGTTTTGTCTCAGTGGGCTACTTAGTCTGTCTCTTCACATGAGGGTGAGCTTGCCACACAGAAAGTCGCCTGCTTATCTCTGAATCTCAAGTGTCTGGCAAGGTGCCTTATATCTGTAGACCCTCAATAAATGCTTGCTTGTTGACTAAGTAAACAGTTTTCTTTAGAAGCCTTACACAGAGAGTTTCAGAGTGAGTCAAAGCTGAAGGAACTATCAAGTCTTTTAAGTTTTTTTAGAAGTAAGATGTTGATGATTCATTTAAAGGAAAAGGTATAGGGCTAGAAGTAGGAGAGTAGGGCTTTGCTCCCAGCTTTGCCACTAATTAATTTTGTGACTTGGAGTAAATCATTTCACCTTTCTGAATTTCCAAATCTTCATCTGTGAAATGGGCACTATACTGTCTGTGACCCAACCAAGATGGTGGAGGATACAGTGGAGAGTTTGAAATACTATCATAAAAGGGAAGGATTATTTGGAATAAAAAGTGATCTGATCTTTTTATCATTTCCCCTCCTCATCTCTGAGCTGGAGGGCTGCCTCCTAACTAGTTGCTTTAATTTCATCCCTAAATCTCCAAGGCCTCTGTGCCACATAGTAGCCAAAGCAATCTTTCTAAAGACTTAAAAGAACATATTGCTTCTGCTCTGCATGGTGAAAGAATCTGTTTATTGACTGTCTTCGCCTCAATTCCCTAAAGGCAGGGACTCTGTCTATCCTTTTCACTGTTACATCACCAGCACCCAGAATGGTTTCTGTCACATCAACATGTATGTCCATACATACATGTTGATTCACTTACTGACACCCCAAATCTCCAAAATACACTACTGGTTCCCTTGTAGAAGATACAATTTCACTCTACCAGCCACTCTCTGTATCAGACTCAATTAGACCCAATGAATTACTTTATTATTTTTATATATATTGTATTGTGAGTGAAATCTGTTTCTGTAGAAATTGATTTTATAGACAAATTATTTTTGCTCCTGCATTCCTTAAAAATCACTGATTTCCCTTAAGTGTATAGAAGGCTTATGTAAAATATGCTGCTTTATACTCTGCTAATATATAAAGTGTTCCATAACCTTCAAATCGGTTTTTAGAAATATAAACAGCGCTATAGTTTTTGAGGACCATATTGCAATTAGAAATGTTGAAAAGTCTTAAAATATTAGTACTGGGAATATTATATCCTAAAAGAAAAAAGAAAGAGTATTTCAAAACAGAATGAAGGCTTGATACAAGAAACACTATAAACAAGGAAGATAGCCAGCAGCCTTTTGTTAATTGCTTACAAAGAAGTAGTGCCAGTTTTAATTTTTAATTGCAAATGGCTATTTTGGCAGATGAAAATGCCAGCAGAGCATGTTTTATCCTAGCCCAGTGGTGTGAAACTACTTCAAGCCCAATTGTTGAACAGCCACAGCTCATAGTTATGTTTAATGATATGTAGATGTTTCCATTTTAATTTCCTTTTTCTTCAACCATTTATGAGTATGTTATTTGAAGTTTTATTTGGTTGCAACCTAGGAGACAGATTGGCCACACAACTGTATTTTTTCATAATTAGCGAAATTCTTAGATGGGTCTCAGAATTTTTTAATCCTTTGTAGTCAATCTGAAGAATGAGTTTCTTAAACATTATTGAAGTCACCAATTTCTGAACTTAAAAATAGTTTAAACTTTTCCCATTTTATACCTTTGTATAATATTTGTGCATATACTTTTTATACTCACACAAATACGCATACAACATAAGCATATACACACGCTGTATCCTTTAGCAAAGAATTTGTGTTAGTGTAAATATGTACATTTGCCTTTGTTTTGTTCCCTTGAAAGTAAAATAAGAAACTTGAATAAAATGCAGCTTAGAAGTAGTCTTAAATTTACCCTTGATAATATAGAGATTGTCTCATAATTTGAAAGGTAATGAAATTTAACTGTACATGATGATACATATTTTACAAATTCAGTCATAGTGGTTATTGTTCCCATTTATGGCACCTGTGAGGTAATTCTAGAATCTCTATTCCTTTTTCAGTCAGTGCCAGGATGATTCTTTTATAATCATAATATCATAATCCATTGTTTCTCTTCTTTTTTAACAGTCAATTCAGTTTAACATTTAATTAATAGCCCTTATATGTATGGGTAATGTGCTCGATGCTGGTTGTTCAAAAAAACAGAATGATGTGAACTTGACCCCAAGAAAATTGCATTGGGGAATATAGTAAGATTTAGATTCACTTATCAACTTTATCTTTACTGATTTGATGACTACAAACAAGTTGCTTCTAGTACTGGTTTCTTAATCTGTAAAATAGGAATAAAATATTATATCAAAATGTTATGATATTTGATATAATATATGTGTATATAATATTTTATGTATACATATTCATGCTCAGTATGGTGGCTGAAACTGGATATAAAAATAGAGATAATGCAGTAGAGGCTATATTTCTATGTTAAAAGTCTAGGATTTTATCCAGTAGGTGATGGGCAATCTTTGAGGAAGATAGGATTTAGACAGGTAATAATGTCATTGGATTTCCATTTTAGACTAGCAAGCTCCATCAATAATGGCTTGAAGGGTCAAAACTAGAGGTGGAGGATCAATTGTGAAATTGTTCTAACTTAAGCAAGAGATAATTGGGACTTAGACTGGGCAGTGGTGGTAAGGATGGCAGGAAATATGGCAATGCAGTTGAAATGTATTAATGAATGATTGAATGTGGAAGATGAGGAAGAGGAATAGATTTGTTATTTGCAGATTCTTGGCTTGGTTGATTGGATACACAGTGGCACCATTGCCTGAGATCAAGAATGCAGGTGGAATAACAGGTTGAGGGGAATGTAGGGGTAATAAAATGAGTTTAGCTTTGGAAATGCTGAGCTTTAGAGCCTGTGGAAATTCCAACTATGTATGTACAGTAGCTTATGGATGATGATGTAAACGGTCAAAAGCACAAGGAAAGTACGCGAAGAGAAAATGTAGCTGGTCAAGGATGCAAACCTGGAGAATACTGCGTTTAAGGGATGAGCAAAGGAAATGGGGAGTGAAATGAAGTAGACAGCAAGATGTGAGGCAACACTAGACAAAAGGATGGCAGGTGGTTGTGGAAAACAAGGGTGTCGGGAGAGTTCAAAAATACTATGAAATGTAGAGAGTAGTCTCCCATGATGAAGACCAAGGAGTTACCCTTGGATCTGGCAATGTGAAATTCTTCAGTGATATTTTGACCTCATTAATGTTAACCTTCGGTGAAGTAGTGGGGGCAGCAGCAGACTGCTGTTAGTTGAAAAATGAATCAGAAGTGCAGAGAGGAAGCAGCATATTTAGGCCATATGTTCAGCCAGTTGGGCAAGAATAAAAGGAGATTGGACACTAGCTAGAAGGAAATTTAAGGCTAAGGGGAAGATCAAGAGAGAATATAGTTAAAGGAAAGAAGATTGTTTATCACCAATAACATTTTAATTATTGATTATGTGCTGGACATTGTTCTAAGTGCTTTATACACATGAACTCTTTTAAGCCTCAGAATAACCCCAAGAAATACTATTAGTGTTATCATCTCCCTTTAACAGGCCAGAATACCAAAGTAGAAAGAAATTTTTTAATAATAACTTGTCCAAGTTCAGCTGCTGAATTAATGGCAGAGCAGGGCTTTGAACCAAGGCAAGTTGGCTGAGAGCTCACAGCTTTAGCCACTGTATCTTGATGGTGGATAGTACATGTGGGCCCAGGGCCCCTGGATCAGATGGGTAGAGTAATTACAAAAACTGCGTTCGTGTCTAAGTGTAGCTCTTGGCAATATAGCATATGCACAATAAATGTTGAATAAATGAATGACAGTTAAAATGCCTTATGACCTAGTATCAGAGATTTACTTATAACTTAGTAGTATTGAGAACTTTTTTTTTTTTTGAGACAGAGTCTCACTCTGTTGCCCGGGCTAGACTGAGTACCGTGGCGTCAGCTTAGCTCACAGCAACCTCAAACTCCTGGGCTCAATCAATCCTTCTGCCTCAGCCTCCCGAGGGGCTGGGACTACAGGCACGCGCCACCATGCCCAGCTAATTTTTTCTATATATATCTTTAGTTGGCCAATTAATTTCTTTCTTTCTATTTATAGTAGAGATGGGGTCTCACTCTTGCTCAGGCTGGTTTTGAACTTCTGACCTTGAGCGATCCGCCCACCTCGGCCTCCCAGAGTGCTACGATTACAGGCGTGAGCCACCGCGCCCGGCCAACGTTGCTACTTTTATACCGAGTCTTCCACTCTCCCCAGTATGCTGGCCTAGGGTTATAGTACAGCATCTCATCCACATTCCTTAGTTCAAGTCCTAGTTTATCAACTGGCCCTTCTCTGCTTCAGTTTCCTTACCTGTAAAATGGGGATAATAATTGTACCTAACTCATAGGATTTTTGTGAAGATTAAGAGTGTGTGTATATATAGACACATATGTATGAATTAAAGCAGTGCCTTGCATATAAATGAGTGTTATATGAGAGCTAGGTCTTATATAGTATTTAATTCACCTCATTATTAATTCATATTAATTCACTTATAATCATGTTATTATTGATTTTACCAAGGGTATATACACTGACATTAATACTCATTATATTTTTAAATCAACCTACTGGCTGCATTTTATACTGTGTTTTACCAATGTCTATTTAAAACATTACAAATAAAATCCCCCATTGAGACTAAATAATTCACTATTCTTTCCTAACATAAAAGATGTAGAAAATCTTATTATTATGAAAATGAAACAGTGAATATAATGTGGCTAGGATAAAAATATAGAAAAGATTTTATAGGGTTTTAAAAATGATTTTAAAAATATGTTATTGCTTCTATCTTGTCTTAATCAGAAGCACATATTGGCTATCATGTTTCTGGACATCAATTGGGCAGAAGTAACTTTTGCACTTACACTCTTCTTAAGACATGTTTGGAATGTTTTATAGAGTTAGCCATTATATTCATTTATGCAATATCTTTGTGGGGATGCTTAGGCTTTTTTGAGATCACTGAGGCACAGAGAGGGAGATTGACTTTGAGGTGAGTGGCCAGGAACCCATACACCCTTCATCTTTATCCAGTTCCTGGATCCAGCTCTGAGACAAAAATGCACACAATCTTTCAACTAGCTGTGCCTGTCTCCAAAGCCTGCCTCTTTTTTGAATCTGTTCTCTCTCTCCCCATCCTATCACCAGACTCTTCAAACTGCACATGAAATCTTTTCATATATTAATGTGATATTTCTAATGATTCATGTTTTGTTAATGAGAATTAATGATATGCAATAGAGTCCTGATGCTGAGGATAAGCTGTCATGTTTTAATAAAAAAATCTGTAAATCTCAATGTCCTAAAATGGACCGTCCTTCTGCCTTTTGTGGAGAGGAAGAAAGTATCTGATGACATGCATTTTGTTTGTAGGTATCCTTCAACTTTTAAATGTGGAAATTCAGAACTTGGGATCACCATTGTACTCCTCCATTGACTTCGCCAATGTGTCGGCAGGGTCCTGGATAAGATCTTCTACTCTGCACCAGAGCTGCGGTGGGGGCATTCGAGCAGCTGCCGGTCATGGAATATCTTTACACGACAATATAGTGTTTGGCACAGCTGGCCATGGCATGGATTTGGAGGGTCAGGCCTATTCTCTCACTAATAACCTTGTAGTTCTGGTGACACAGTCAGTGTGGTCCAGTGTTTGGGTGACAGGAATCAAAGTGAACCACGCAAAGGACATCGACCTTCATGGCAATGTTGTTGCAGGATCGGAGAGACTTGGCTTTCACATCCGAGGCCACCAGTGCTCCTCACCTGAAATGCTTTGGTCTGACAATGTGGCCCATTCAAGCCTTCATGGCCTTCATCTCTATAAGGAAAGTGGACTTGGCAACTGCACCGGTATCTCTGGCTTCCTGGTTTTTAAAAACTATGACTATGGTGCCATGCTACACATAGAGGACAGTGTGGAGATAGAGAACATCACTCTGGTAGACAATGCCATTGGTCTTTTGGCTGTAGTATATGTGTCTCCTGCTTCACAAAGCTCCATCGAAAATGTGCAAATTGTGCTCAGGAATTCAGTCATTGTGGCCACCAGCTCCTCTTTTGACTGTATTCAGGACAGAGTGAAGCCTCGTTCAGCCAACTTGACATCAGCAGATCGAGCCCCTTCCAATCCAAGAGGGGGCCGAGTTGGTATTCTGTGGCCTGTGTTCACCTCAGAACCAAATCAGTGGCCTCAGGAGCCATGGCACAAAGTGAGGAATGGCCATTTGGTTTCAGGAATCATGAAACTTCAAGGTAGGATGCTTGGCCTTATCCAAGCAGTATGTTTAATAGTTCCATGCATGCATGCACAGGATTTTTAATAGCATTCTGAAGTTATGTCAACCAAAAGGTACAGTGTGGTCTAGCGCGTCCTATTCAACTGGCAGCCTGCTGGGTATTGGTAACCACAGTGGTGGTTTGTGATGCAGTCTCTGCTCACAAAAGTCTCTGCTTCAAACATGTTGAAGAATTTCCATAGCAATTATTTAACTTGGTTATAGGACAACTCTCTCAGGGGGCATTATTTTTCTTATTTTACAGTTGAGGAAACCGAGATGCAGAAATTGTGCCTCACCTGAGGTTGCCTAGGAGTTGGTTGTGTAGCTAGGGTTAAAATCAAAGTTATGCTGTCATCTGTGCAGTTCATCTTCTATCCGATCTCTTTTGCACTATCGTACTCATTCCCCATTTACTTACCTTGTCTGGCAATTAGTTTGTCTTTCTGTAAAATGAATGGATTCTGATTAAGCCTTTGATGAAAAGTCTGGTTTTTATGCTTTAATGTGTTGGAATACTCTTCTCTTTTGCCATGCAATGTCCATGTATTGAAAACTTACAGACATTTTATATCCAAATTTGTGTAAACTCCTGAAACTATCCTGGATAGCTATAGCCTGTTAACTCTTGAATATACATTATTATAAGAATATGTGGTTGTATCACTTATGTTTATGGGTGGTGGTTTACATGATATAATGTTATGATATATTTTTTAAAAATTTCAGATGTCACCTTTTCTAGTTTTGTGAAAAGTTGCTATAGTGATGACCTGGATGTCTGCATTCTGCCAAATATAGAAAACACTGGAATCACACATCCAATAACAGCAGAGAGGACCAAGATGCTGAAAATAAAAGATAAAAACAAGTTCTATTTTCCTCCATTACAGCCCAGGTACCACTTTTAGTATTTATGATAAGCTATATTTGTAAAGTATTTGGCAATTCTTCAAATCTCTAAATATGTTAAAAAGAAGAACAAAATCATCAAAGAAATAAAAAAAAGTCCTAGGATGGTATGTTATAATACATTGACTCCATGGCTCCAATTCTTTAACCCTCCTATATTCATGCACTCTGATACTTGATTTTTAAAATATGTCTTACTAAAGAAGCAGAGCCCATTTCTCTTCTCCCTTGAATCAAGATTCAGCCACGTGACTTTCTCTGGCTAACAAAATGGACAGAAGGGATAGAAGGCAAGTTTTATTTATTTATTTATTTGGTCTTAATTAGAGAGATTTTGGGATGTTTTTAAAATCACTGGGAACAAATTGACCCTAACTTGTCACTCTTCCATGGAATACAGTGTCACTAATCTTCAGAAGGAGGCTTTGGGAGTCTTTGGACAGGGACCAGGCAGACGGGAAGGAGATTATGTCAGCTGTTAGGAATCTCTGAACTGAACAATGAGGCTTAGACAGATATTGGCACTCAGACCAGGTGTAACTACTCTTCTTGGACTGAGGGTTTGGTCTGAGGGTTTTATTCAAGGATCTGAAAACTAGATAGGGAGGGGTTTTTTTTGTTTGTTTTTTTGGGATTTTTTTGCCTTAGAAGAGAGTGGGAAAGTTAGAAGCAGGGAAAATGGGTTACTTTTTCTTTCCCATGACACTGGGAAAAACTTGTTTGGTTGAAAGAGAAGAATCTAAAGAAACCACTGTCATTAGAAAGTTCATGTTTGACCTAACATTAATCTCTTTTTGATGCCCATCCCTGAACCATTTTAGGTATCTAAATACTATTAGGTAGACAATTTGTGTTATTTTGTCATTTTTCTTATACTGTCTGACTTTCCTTATGTTCATATCTTATCTATGGGCTAAAATAGTTGTAAAGTTACATGTCTTTGTGCTGTTGTAACAAAATACCACACAGACTGGATGATTTATAAAGAACAGAAATTCATTTCTCACTGTTCTGGAGGCTGGGAGTCCAAGATTGAGACACTGGCAGGATTGGTATCTGGGAAGGGCTATTTTCTGCTTCCAGGATGAAGCCTTGTTGCTGCATCCTCTGGAGGGGAGGAGCACTCCACCCTCACATGGCAGAAGAAATGGAAAAACAAGAGAGTACTCGTCAACCTCAAATCCTTTTATAAGGGTGCTAATCTCATTCATGAGGGTGGAGAGCCCTTATGATTTATTTACCTCCCAAAGGCTACATCTCTTAATGCTGTTCCATTGGGGATTAAGTTTTAACATGAATTTTGAAGGGACACCATCATTCAAATCATGGTATTATATGATAGTATCATCATATTTTTTGTACTATTAATATTAATACCCAATACATGATTTACATGCAATCAATATTTAATATAATTACTGATGGTACCTCAAAGAATTAGATCAGGGGAAATAAAATAAATGCTCTATAATTCAATGTTACTTGTTTATATATCCCACCTGACTCTAAATTTTGGAAGTGCAGAAATCCTATCTATCCCTATCACCACTGTTGAATGAGAATACTATTTTTACTTTGTATGTAGCACAAATATAATTGATAGTTATAATAATCATCTTACAATACTAAAAAGCCCTGAAGTTCCATAAAGAAATAATTATATTATATTTAGCAGATGTTAGAGTTAGAAACATTTTATTGTTATCTTGCTTCTTAGAAAATCAGCAATTTATGTAAAGATTATATATCCAGATATCCAGAATATTTGGTTAATAAGAATGTCTGTCTTTTTGACTATATAACTGAGAAATAATTTATTTTATATAGAGTTATCTGTGTAACATATTATTAATAATAAAATTCCGTTGAATTTATTTTATGCAAGATTAGCACTACCGATATATGTTTTCTTTGTGCTGCTTATCATGGAATGAGAAAAAATTATTTTTTGTCTGTCTTCACAGGAAAGATTTAGGAAGAGTAGTCTGTCCCGAATCGGACTGTGAAAGTCCAAGAAAATATCTCTTTAAAGATCTGGATGGGAGAGCCTTGGGTCTGCCTCCACCAGTTTCTGTATTCCCTAAAACTGATGCGGAATGGACGGGATCCTTCTTCAACACAGGTCAGTTGTCTCGAACCCGCTGCCTGTGACAGAGGCAGCGTGCACGAGAGGGAGCTGGTTTGGCTGTGCCGTCCAGTGGGCACAGCCTGGAGAGGAACTGAGTTCGGAAGTTGGATTCTGTGCTGATGTGCTGCCAACTCACCTGTATCACAGTATTGCTGAGTCGTTGGGAGATCTTGCAACCTCATTGCTCGGCCCTCTGTGAGATCGCTTGTGTCTGTGTCAATAGTGTAGATGCCCAACACCCCGGTCTGTGCACAGGTTGGGAAAAAATCCTCTGCCCAGCTTGGGTACCTAGGTCTGAAATAGCTGTCATGCTCGGCAATTCACAGAGTCTGCCATGGAACCAGCTCCTTTGGATTCTTAGGCTGCCTTTCTCTTCTGCCAGGAATTAAAGGCTTCACTCTGGAGAGAGGGTGGTAGGGTAAATGCCATGTGGTTTGTCTCCCTTTTCTTCATGTTGCAACTGTCCCCCAAACTAGGCTGTGCTCAAAACTCTTTCTTCTTCCTTTTGATAATACCGGCAAAACCCCTTTTCATATCAATTTTATAGCTGGACCCCTGGAAAGATCATTGTCTTTTTATTACCACCAATGATGAGACTCTGAGTTCCCCTTTGAGTTCAGCTCAACCCTGCAGCCATCAAATATAAAGAACTTTTCCTGCTTTCTCCTACCCCATTAGTTGATTCTTTTCAGACTGCTTTTCTGGTCCCCCTTCTCCTTTCTAAGTCCTGACTGTCCCAGGACTATGTCCTCAGACCTTTTTCCTTTTTTCCCTAATTTTGCTCCCCAGGTCCAAGACTGAAATACCATCTAATGCTGATGAATTCAAATTTATATCACTAGCTCAGACTTGATCCTGAAATTTGGACTAGTATATTTAGCTGACTCTACTGAGAAGGATAATAGGCATCTCAGACTCAATCTGCCTCAAATTGGTTCTTTATCCCTGTTCCCATCCACAACCTGCTTCTTGCCTATAGTAATTGGCACCACCATTCATAAGGTTATCCAAGCAAAGCAGCTAGGAGAGAGTCTCTATTCTTCTTTCTCCTAACCCAAATTCTCCAACTTCTCATTCCCTCCACCGCTACTGCTCTAGTCTAGCCATCATCATCTTTCACCTGATGAGGACACAGCCTCCTCGCTGGTCGTCTTTCTTCCACTTCTGAACTCTGTTCTTCACATCCTAGCCAGAGTGATCTTTTTGACATTCCAGTGTCTTTCCATCCACTCAGAATGAAATCTAAACTCCAAGCCTACAAATTTGTAGCACCTACTTCCTGCCTGCTCTCTTACCTCATCTCTTATGACGTCACTTTTACTCACTCATCCTGGTCTTCTTTTTTTAAAACATGATCAGCTTGTCCCTACCTCAGGGCCTTTGCACTGCCTCCTTCTTCTTCCTGGAATATTTTAGTCTCATTTCTTTGAGAGCTGACTCCCTCTGTTCAAATTATGACTCCTCAGAGAAGCCATCCTATCTAAAGTAATCACACTGCCATCATTTACTAGCCCTACTATGCCTGCTTTATTTTTTTCAGAGTCCTATGACTTGATATTGTATTATAAATGTAATTGCTTACTTGCTGATTTGCTGGTTGCCCCTTTTAGAATGCAAACTTGGTGAGGGCAAGAGTTTTGTTCTGCCTACTGATGTGAAGCTAGAAGGATGCTCAACAAACGTGAGTGGACTGATCACATGAGTAAATCGTGTATAACCAGGGAGAATATTAACACTGTCTGTCCCAAGCCATTCAGGAGCAGCCAGAACAATTGAGGCTTTAGGTCACTGGTTTAAGGATTTATCTGTAACATGAAAACCTGGAATACAGATGGTTCAAAGTTCAAACCAAAAGATGGTTCATCTTTTTACTTGTTTCCACCTTTCTTCCATCTAAACTGCTACTACAGTGGAGTATTTGGCATTTTGAGCTGTTTCTACATAGAATTCTTTTAATTACCATAAGATTGATGCTTGAGTATTTATGCTTTTTAATATTTATTTCACATTTTTCAGTATGTTGGAAGCTTATCTGTGCAATAGAGTGACAAGCTGTGGGGATTACAGTATAGGTTTTAAAGTCAGCGCGGAGTGCATGGAGATGCTGAGTAAATATTCCTTTTGATATGTTGGTTACATTTGTTGAATATAACCAGCAAATACATTTTTGCACATAAGAATGAAGTTCAGGGACAGAGAGATGTTGAGAAAATATGTGGGGAGTAGTAAAAGAATAAAATAGAAAAGATCAACAGCTACCTTTTCATTTACCCTTAAATCTACTCAGTTTTCTACAGCAAGTTTTTCTATTGAAGAATTATCTCACTATGACAGATATTTATGCTATGGGGGAAACCTTTTCATACTATAAAATTAGTATACGAATAATTGTGTGGCTCTTTTGGACTTGTGGTTTTTGGTAAGGATCACACTTCTGTGAAATCAATTACAAGGGTTGTGTGTCCCAGAGTATTTAATGAAAATTACATTTCATTCTAATAAAAAATTAAAGGACTAAAGATAGTGTTTTCGTTTGGGTTGTCCCAGATGCAGACCCTGATACAAGGCTTAGAATCCAAGTCGTCTATGTAGTGGATGACCCCCGAAAACATCAGTAAAGAAGTAAGGGATACAGATAAAAAAATTAAAGCCAATAAAGGTTGTGTTATCAAACTTGTTAGCACTGTGGAAGCTGGAGCTCAGTCTGCTGGGGAGCTCTAGGAGACTGAGAGAACATGACCCCATATCTTCCCAACCAGCCCACGAGGAAGCTAATACATTGGTACTGCAATTCTTTGCTCATTGTTGGCTGAAGGAGACTTCTGGGGACATTAACCCTCTAGCCCTTCGGCTTTCCCTGAACATAGGCCAAGTGCTCTTTTCTGTGGCCGCCAAAAGACTTTCTCAGAAAGCAGTCATAGGTTTTTGCAGTGGCAGCATTTGGTGTGTGAAAGTGAGTGCCAAAAATATACGGGTGTGGCTTAGACAGCGTCTGTTACAAATAGGAACTCTAAAATGTCAATCAGATGCTCCATGTTTAGATGATAAGAGCATCCTTTGATGAACTTTTATGTGGTTGTCTGCCATGTGCTGTGATATGTTGTTCAGACACAAATATGTGCTTGCTGCTGGTGGCAATACTGGTATGTTTGATTTTTCTCAGCTCTCTGCCATGGCTGTCAAACATGATTCAGTGATAAAGCTGGGTGGGTAATATAATATTACACATAATCTACTATCAGTGCGTGGACAAGCATGTATGTGTGTTAGTGGCTGAGTATTTATATGCAGGTGTATATAGATTGACTGCCTAAACTCCTGATGTTTTAAAGCTTTATAACATTTTAAATGAGGTTGCTATCGGTACCAACTGCAAGGATTCCCACAGTGGAATCTGCTGTTTACTGCACTAAAAATACAATCTGTGTCCTCTTGCAATGAAGGAGACAACACATAGTAAATGGTGCCTTCCGGGTGCTGACGGGATTGTAGTGTTTTTCTTTGACTTCCAAAGTATGAGTAAATCCCTCTTCCCTGATGCAAGTTCCTTTTTATTTTTTAAACCATTTTCTCTTAGCTACTTTCCTGTTCCTGTCTGTAGTCTAGTGGATGAGAAAAGCGCAGATTTAATCCTAAGGGAATTAATGTCTATTTTGTATTTTCTCTCTTCAAGACGAGAATCTATGATCATTTTCAGTAAACCGTAGAAAGCAATGCAGCTAAGAGGAAAATGGAGACCACTGGAACCAAATTTTATGTTTATTCCAAATGTCATTTAATTTGATACCGCTTTATATCCTTTTCCTATTTTATTAATAAATCTCCCCAAGCCATTGGGAGTCCATTGCCTTTGAGGTTTATTTTTAATTTGGAAAATAACAGATTTTATTTGCACATATAAGTTCCCATAAAAACTACCCACTCCGACAGATATCCACAGGTCCCGGCATATTGTCATATACCCCGGCATCAGGAGCAAAAACCATCCATGTGGATCAGCTCTGAGGAACACTGCCAGTGGGTTTTGCTATCTATGTAATGCAGGGTGTGTAGCCAGGGGAAAAGTGAGCTGTCAATTTTGTTTTATACTTATCTGTAAGTTTGCATTTGCAGCCAACTTTGAAAAATGCACGACAATAGAGAGCAAGGCAGCTAATCCCAAGCAGGCAATCCTCTGAGAACCATTTACATTTTATTCTGGAAAGGATTTCTTTTGGTTATGGAGGCATCTAATGATCTGAAAATCCAAAATCATTTGGATCATTTAGGAAAATAAAGTCTTGAAATTAATATCCCATTTAGGTAAGACTAGACAGATACCAGTGCCTTCCATTCTGGCTTCATACTCATTTCATGTATGTTTCAGACTACAAATGGCTGGTATCACCTCACAGACTAGTTTATACATGTGCAGTACCAGTGTTGTTGGCAGGGACAGAAGAAAATCGGAGCTTTAGTTTCAATGGCATTTTACAATTTTTCAGCCATGACAAAAAAAAAAAAGAGAGAGATGTAAGAGAGGTAAAATGAAAGTTAGCATTCCTTGAGCACCTTTTTTTATGCTACATGATGAAGTTGGCATGTTCATTTGTTCGGCAAGTGCATCTTGCCCACCTACTGTCTACCGGCACCTTTCTCAGCTTGAAACTGTAGTAGTGAACAAGACAACATCCCTGCTGCCATGAAGCGTATGTTCCAGGAGGGAGAGATACATGAACAAATAAAAACAAAATTCCAGGAGAGAGGAGAACAGTGAAGAAAACAAAATAGTGTTTTAGGGTAGAGAGAGTTTGAGATGTGTGTGTGTGTGTGTGTGTGTGTGTGTGCCCGCGCACGCGTGCGCACGTGTGTGTGTTGTGTGTAGGGGAGTTGCTATTTGAAATAGTTACAGTTCAAATGAGACCTGACTGAAGAGTGACCAGTCACTACTCTGACCAAAGGGACGAACCTTCCCGGGAGAGGGACCAGCCAGAGCAGGGGCTCTGAGACATGAAGGGGCTTCCGCAAGTCTGAGGAGCTGTGGAAGGGAGACCAGTGTGTGTATTAATAAGAGGGGGAGTAATTGCAGACAGGAGCCAGCTCTTTCATAGGTCAGGGTAAGAGGTTTGGATTTTATTCAACTTTATTTATTTGTTTATTTATTTATGTTTTATATATTTCAGGTGTAAAACCTGATGTTTGATGATCTTATACATTGTGAAGTGGTCACTATAGTGAATCAAATTAACATTACTCATCATCTCACATATTTGCCCCCCTTTTTTGTGGCAAGAGCACCTGCAATCTATTCTCTCAACAAAAATCCTAAATACAGTAAAATATTATCAACTAGAGTCCTCATGTTGTACTTTAGATCTCTAGACTTACTCACCTTACATACCTGCAACTTCCTGTCTTTTGACTGACATTCCCTTATTTCCTGTCACCCCCACAATGCTGCCTCTGGTAACCACCATTTGATTCTCCATTTCTGTGTACTGGGTTGGAGGGTTAAGGTGGTGATAGGATTTTCTTCACTCTCTGAAAAGATCAGTCTAGCTGCTATGAAGTAACTGGAGTCTGGAGGTAGACAGTGTGTTAGGTTCATCTGTCTGGATGGTCCCTGATCCCCTGGTTCCCAGTGTCAAGAATGAGTACTGGTACGGAGTTGAGCTGAAGACAGAGTGATCACAAACACAGAGCAATTTTATATAAACAGCTTCTCACATAAAAGAGAGAATGAAAGTAAAGAAGGAAATTACACAAAGTGGAGAAAGACCCCAAAGGCTGAGGACACACTGCCTTTTATAAGCGCACTAGTTTGTCCCGCCTTTTTTTTCCTGGCAGGATTGGTTGTCGTTTCTGCCTTTGGGGGTGATTGACAGGTTGGGGTTATGTAACAGGTTATATAACAGGTTGGTTATGTAACAGTTTCTCTTTCTGTGCCTGCATCTTCCCCAGAATTCTTCGTGATGCTCCTCCCATGTTATGCTAATTAGATGGTAATGAACTCTAGGTCAGTTAAAGGTTACTAGGAAATTTTTACCATGTATGTTCCCACCAGGGAACAGTTCCTAGCTGCAATTTGGTTCCTAGCTACAATTTGGTTCCCACTCTCCACTCGTTGTCATTTCCTTGCCACCTGTTTACCCTCCATCAGACCTAAAAAGTGCAATTGGAAAGATGTCCAAGCTAAAGATGTGAAGGGCTCAGAGGTGTGCTGCTCTATGAGTGGTCCACTAACTTGTGCTGGTCTGCAAACTGTTGACTACCAGTCTGCAGTGAGATATTTACAGAAATTTACCATTTAGAAACAACAGTTTGGTGGAATAATTTTATACCTGTTGAATTTAATTAATAAAATGTAGGGCTTATTGTTTGTGTATCTAATTGGTCTATTAATTTCTATTGTGTTTTAAGGAGTATTGGTCTTCAATAGACTGAAAATTTTAAAACAAAAGAAAAACCTATCATTTTCCTGCCAATATTTTTTCATGATGTGGTCAAGATATTGGCTCTCAAAACTGACTTATTATCAGGATTATCTAGGACTTTAAATATTCATTTGCATGTGGGGAGATTTTTGAATCAATAAATGTGTGTAAAGTCCAGGTCTTTGTGTTAAACACACACACACACACACACACACAAATGATTCTTGTGTGTTATGTTTTAAAATCATTGCTATAGAAATATGTGCTCCCTTTGAAGTAAATAGAGAAGATATTAAAAAGACAATTAATATTGTTAGTTTATAAAGTAGACAGTTTCAATTTCTCATGAATAATCAAGAATTAGCTTTCCGTGCCAAATGCCAACAGACATAAACATACTTGCTTGTATACACACTGTATATGTTTCCAAAAGAGAAAAGAACATTAACTAAAAAGATACAGGAGTGTTTTCAATCTAAATTAAGCCTTTGAATAAAAAGAGTATGTTAAAATGATCTTTTTATAGATCATTTTTTCCTAGTAGTCAAGTGAATTGAATGACCTCAAAATGTCACCTTCATAATACATCACTGGATAAAAATGGGTTTGATACTAAGTTTATTTTTTCAATTCCACATTGAATTATTATATTAAAGAGATAAACTCATGATAAGCTTTTATCACACTTTCCGTGACATTATTCCCAGCAAAGTACTGTGGTCTGAGCAGGACTTCTGACCACATCCACCTCCGGGGCAGGTGAGTTTCCCATGCTTTACCGTGAGAGAGTAAGAAACATTTTTCACGTTGTGTTACCTCTTGGACACCTCTCAAGGAAGAAAGTTATAAACCATTGTGGAGACCTTCAAAGTGCCTTGCCTCAAATCAAAAATAAAAGATTAGGTTGATAAAAAAGAAAATAAAGCTGGCATTTGACTGTCAGCTTGCAGAGTGATGAAGTGGTTTCTAACTGAATAATGGGAGAGCGCAAGCAACGTGGAGACGTTCGCTCCGCTGCCTCCCAGACACACAGTGGCCAGCATTTTCTCAATTCTGTGTTGCTAGATCTTGAAATGTGTCTTTTCCTTAAGCTTTCTAAGCTTCTCTCTCTTCCCATTTGTCCTGGCAATGACAGCAAGATGGTATTATCAAATGGGAGAATGGAGAGGGAGGGAGAAAATGAGAGGACAGAGTGGAGAGAGGAAACGGTTGTTAGAAAATTTGTCTGCCAATATGTGAGCTTGCAGAGGTCTTTTTCTTCTAGCTAGAGGGGGAAATACCATTCTCTTTTCCCAAGCAATTATAGGCCCTAAAGATTGAAACTTGGTATATAGCTCTTTAATCTCAGCAGATATTTATGGTTAAACATTAGACTTTTAGGATTCCAGATGTCAGGGTATTAAAATATAAAGGCACAGTGGAGTCTCAGAAAATATTAGACTCTTTGGAATATGTGGCTGCAAGGGATTTTTATCCCAAGAAGAGGAGGATAAGGCTTCGAGTGGTACTTTGTTAAGACCCAGAGAGCACCTTTCCTTCACCTTATTTTCTCATTCCCCCATGACTTGCCTGGTCTCCAGGCAGTGAACGACATAACAATATTTGATTGCGTTTGCAATAGTCCATGCTGTGAGTTGGAATGATTTTCATGTGTCATTCGTAAAGGATGATGTGAATAGGCATATGATCCATGGGAACAATTTCTTTTTCCTTTCCTCAATCTGAACATCTTATTATTGTGATCGTCGTGTTCCTCAAATCTTCCTTTAATAATAACAGCACTAACACTTGTTGTTGAGTGTCCGCCATGTTCCTGGCTCTGTGCTGAGATTTCTAGATGAGTTATTTCATTTACTGCCATCAACAGGATCTACTCTCTGAGAAAGATACTCTTATTGCTTCCATTTTATAGATGTGGAAACTGATGCAGAGACATCAGATAAGCTGTTGAAGTTGTAAAACTAATTAGCAGGACGTTTAGGACTGGGTTGTGTTTTTAAGACTGTGCTGCACTGTACCCTCCATCCAAGTTCTCCTCCTCCTTTCTCTACATTCTTCAATGTTGTAATAGCTGTTGTAGATCTATCAGCTTTGTTCACACACAAAGCCTTGTCTACATGTAACAAAGCAAACTGAGACAGTGCAATTATTCATACAAACTAGCAATAATAATAGTTATCATTTATTTAGCACACTCCATGTGCCAGGCATTAGGCTAAGCAGTTTGTAACTATTCTTATTTATCCTTACAACAACCTTAACATATAAGGACTGTTATCCTCTTTCAGCATTTGGAGAAATAGGTGTTTAGAGAAGTTAACTAATTTTTCATGGTCTCACAGCTAGAATGTGCAGAACCAAGATTTATATCTATATTTGTCTGACTCTATAGCCTGGACTCATAACCACTTCTAGATAACTATCATTGTGTGGTCTGATTCATCTGGTGTGACTCTCTCTCTCTATTTAACTGAATAGTTTACATATTTCTACTTTACTTGGTACAAATAGATTTTTAGACTTTAAAAGTAACTGTCAATTACTTTAACATTTTTGAAAGGCAATGTTATAACAACCAATGAAAAATCTCATTTTGTTCCTTTTCTTCACATATATATATATATACACACACACATATATATACATACACACACACATATATATACATACACACACACATATATATGTACACACACACTCATCCCTCAGTATCCATGAGGGATTAGTTCCAGTACCCTCACGGATACCAAAATCCATGCATGCTCAACTTCCTTAGATAAAATGGCACAGCATTTGCGTCTAACCTATGTACATCCTCTTGTATATTTTAAATCATCTGCAGATTGCTTATCATACCTAATACAGTGCCTACAGATCACTTCATTTGCATGGATTCAGTGTAGTACTTGGTGTGAAGCAAATTCCAATTTTGCCTTTTGGAACTTTGTGGAATTTTTTTCCCTGCACATATTTTTGATCTGCTATTGGTGGAATCCATGGTTGTGGAATTTGCAGATACAGAGGGCTGACTGTATATTTAAATATGGCATTTCTCCATACAAAATCAATAGACTGTGTCATATCCAAGAAAAAATATGTTGCCAGTGTTAACCACTGAGGCTGTGTGATAATGAGGGAGTGGTGTAGAGTGGGTCATGAGATCATGACCCATAAGTGGATCATAGCTTTGGTCATGAGATCAAAAAATTATTGTGGTGACTTTTTTCTGTAGCTTCCCATTTATCCTTAATGAATTGATGTAGGGTTTTTTTCCCTCTCTTTTTATCAAATTAGATAGTGTTTATGGAGTACCCACTGAGAGCAAGGCACTAGGTACTGTTGGGATATCCAAGAAGGGACATCAAAGTAGATAAGGACTAATTCCTGCCCTCACATAGGGGAGAAGGAGGGCCAAGCCATGAGACGGCGGAGTGGAGTTGGTATAAAATCAGCACAAATTGCACTGGGGAGATCACAGGTGGTTGGGGATGTAGACAAAGGCTCTAGAAAGGAAATGGAATTTGTGATGAGCCCAGACATGTCGGAAAACTTTAAAAGGCATGCATGAAAGAGGCAAGTGGAAGAGTTAGTCTAGAAGCAGCAGAGGCAGGGCTGTGTCCTCCATGGTGTGGTGTAGCTCCTCCCCTTCCCTGTGAACCGCTCCCTGGCTTTCACAGTCAGAGTGGGCTCTGCCTCCTTACGGCCCTCCTCCACCCACCGCTCAACTCCGTTCTAGTCCCTCTCTTGTTCTACTGCTGCCGTTTCACAAGCCGGCCTTCTCTCCAGACCTTGAGTACCTTGAAGGTACTTCGAATTTTTAGTACGATTTTGGGAACATAATATACACTTAGTAAATGTTTGCTAAACGAGGGAATAAGTGAATAAAGGAGCAAAAAAGTCAAGAATTCAAGTTGATTTGCTGGTCCACTGTTCCACAAAGTAAATTTTATAGATCTAATTAATGAGTAATTTGTTTCTGCATTTTCAAAGACTGTTCCTCCATTGGCTAACCTCAGGAGATTGTTAGAAATGTGGTCCATGGCCAAGTAATTTTTGAAAACTCTATTTCCATTTTGGAGATCACCATGTGCATTAAACTATTAAAGATTCTGATAAGTTCTGCAATTACATTTTAAGACTACTATTTAATTTTGTGTTACCCAGTAGTTCTCAAAATTTTTGACTAGAGAATTCCTGTTCATATTAGATATTAGTGTCCCTTGGAATTAGTATACTTTAGAACACATTGGGAAATAGTGCCTCATATTAATCTATTAGTCTGCAGAAATACATGTCAGTTGGAAATTACAAGATTGTAGCATCTTTGATTTAGATGATTCCTTGAAGGTCAATCTTTTCCACTCCCCATTCAATACATAGATGGCCTCTACCTTTCATTTTCCCAGAAAGTGGGAGTTCACTTCCTTATAAGGCTGTCTGATACATTTTGAATAATTTTAATTGTTAGGATCTTCATTCAATTCCTTCTACCCAGTGACCTAGTTTGTCTTTTGATGTGACAGAATATAAGTCTTTCCATATTACAGCCTTTTACATATTCAAAGACACTAAGACTGTAATTTTATAATAAGCCTCTTTCAAGCATAGAAATTCTAAATTCCTTCTGTTAGTCAACATATGACATAATTTTTTAGTTCTTCACTTTTTAGACTGGTTTATTGTTTTTATTGTGGTAAAATACACATAACGTAAAATTTACCATCTTAACTATTTTTTAAGTGTACAGTTTAGTGATGTTAAATACATTCATAATATTGTGCAACCATCACTACCATACATCTCCATAAGTCTCTTCATCTCGTAAAACTGAAACTCTAAACCCATTAAACAATAACTCTGCATTTTCCCTTCACCTGAGTCTCTGACAGCTACCTTTCTACTTTCTGTCTCTATGATTTTGACTACTCTTAGTACCTCATATAGGTGGAATCATACTGCAGCTTTTTGTGACTAGCTTATTTCACTTAGTGTAATGTTCTCAGGTTCATCTATGTGGTAGCATATTACAGAATTTCTTTTTTTAGAGTTGAATAATATTCCATTGCATGGATATACCACATTTTGCTTATCCATTCATTGTCCCATGGACACTGGCTTGCATCCATGTTTAACCTATTGTAAATAACATTGGCATGAACATGGGCATACAAATATCTCTTACAGAGTCTGCTTTCAGTTCTTCTGGGTACATACCCAGAAGTGGAATTGCAGGATCATATGATAATTGTATTTTTAACTTTTTGAGGGACTACCATATTGTTTTCCACAGTAGCTATGCCATTTGACATTCAGTGCACAAGCGTTCTAATTTCTTCATATCTTTGGCAACACTTGTTATTTTCTTTTTTTTTTGGTAGTAACCATTTTAGTGGATGTGAGTGGATACATCACTGTGGTTTTGATTTGCATTTCCCTAATGATTAGTAATGTTGAGCATCTATTCATGTGCTTATTGACCATTTGTATATCTTCTTTGGAGAAATGTCTATTCAAGTCTCTTAACCATTTTTTAAACAGTCTGGTTTTTATTTGTTGTTAAGTTTTAGGAGCTTTCTATATGTTCTTGATATTAATCCCTTATCAGATATATGATTCAGAAATATTTCCCCTCATTCTGTAGGTTGCCTTTTTGCTCTATTGACAGTGACTTTTGATGCACAAATTTTTAAAATTTTTATGAAAGATGCTTATTTTTGATGTCCTTCAATTTGTCAATGATATTTTCAAAATGTAGAAACAAAGAACTGTACATTGCCCATCCAGAACAGCATTGTCCAATGGAAATATAATAATGCAAGCTGCAAGTATAACTTAAATTTTTAGTAACCAGGTTTTAAAAAAACAGTAAAAAGAAACAGAAAAAATAAAATTTAATAATATATATTTAATAATATATAAATTTAATAATATATAATATATATTTTTTGTTCAAAATATTATAATTGTAAGGCATAATCAATATAAAATCGAGACATTCTTTTTTCATACTATGTCTTTAAAATTTGTTGTGTATTTTACATTTACAGTATATCTCAATTCATAAAATACATTTTCATCAAAAATATTTAATCTGAATCTAGATTTTAAAATCTTTACAACTGAAAAGTAGAATCACGTATAAAAATTGTTTCAAATATACATAAACATTTTTCAATAATGAAATTATCAGTTTTATATTTTATATGATAAATAAAATTTTAGTTCTTGAGTTGCACTAGTCAAATTTCAAGGGCTAAGTAGCTATGTGTAGCTGCACCTACCATATGGGTATCTTTCTTCATTTGTTCTGGGGGTACATGTTAAAGAGAATTGGTTTTTTTCACCTATGTATTAAACTCTATTAATTTCTTAAATTCCATTTTTATAAGTAAATGGTCATCAATGCAACTGGTGTTTCTAAGATTTGAAACTAACCCTAGAATTAGAAATCATTCTAGAGAGCACCTAATTGATTCTGAGCATATAAATGAGTCTATAAAGGAAAGAAGCTTACCTAGCCCTGGATTCTCTGCCATTAGCAGGAGCTACTATTTTAAATACTCAGTTCTCAAACAAAGCGTCAAGGTTTTCTGAGACTGAGAATTTTACTACCCAAGTTAATAATTCTTTATAAGAAGTCTATTCATGTTTCTATACTTTGTTGTATCGAGAAACAGTAATATCAGTATATCAATGTTCCATACGAGGAACTATTTTTGAATACCTACAGCAATGAAATTACTTGGCTTTTTGCCATAGTAATATACTTGCTCTCTACCTTCTCTTTTTCATTTTTGTGTCTTTCTCTTTTCCCTTGGAAATAATACAGAAAAAAAAGACAGGGGGAAGAGGAGGGAGTAAGCTGTGTTCCTAGTCTTTATATTTCAGTAATGGAGAGGTCCTGCATCGCTGCTTTCGTTTTTTGGGTGCAAGAGTATGGAAAGATTTAGGAGGTGAAAGCTCAAACTTTAGCTTATTTTAGGCCTAAGGCGGATGGATGAATGTCTGTTGATTTGATATTGTCATTTGGGTGTGTGTGTGAGCATTTTAATGGAAGGAAAATACTTGAGCAGTCCCATCAATAAATACAAAGCTTGTGCTTTGCCAATGGGTACTGAACGAGACCATGAATAGGTACTAAACAAGTTCTCATCTCGATGTTAGGATCTGAAAGATGCTTTGATTTAGTTTGCAGTTTTTTCTTCGTATATTTACATACTCATTAGATGTAAAAACTAATGCTAGTTTGTGACAATTTAAAAGCACTCAAAAATATCCTAGAAATAAATATGCTCATGGAAGAAAAATTTTTTAAAAGTCAGAAATAGATCCAAATGCATTAAAGAATTTAGTTCGTAACAAAAATGATATTTTAAATCATGGGAAAATGGAAATTATACAATTAGTGATGGTGTGGCATTTGACTAATGATGTACGGAAGAAAGAAAACATTTAGGAATTCATATATTTTTCTTTATAAAAATAAATTCCATGTGGATTAAAGATATAAAAAAATCTATATAATTACCAGAAAATATTGATGTAGTTATATATTTTCAAAGTTATGGAGATAATTCTTTCCATGAATCAAAATCTAGGAAACAAATTTGTAAAATTTGACTATATCAGAATTAAAACTTCTGTAAAACAAAGAATATTAAAAAAAAAACTGAAAAACTAGAACAAAAACCTTTCAACTCATATGGCCAAGAGCTGATTTCTTTAATATAAAAAATTCTTACTAATATTTAAGAATAAAAAACCAATTGAAAAAATATGCCAAGGATTCTAAGAAGCATTTTACAAGAAATAAATACAAATTTCTATTAACATATAAAAGCCCCAATTTTTCTCATAACCAGAGCACAGGTTAAACTCTCGCACTGAGTTAAACTGCCTAGATTGTGTCCACTCACTGGATGTGTGATTTACAAGCAAGTGGCTTATCTTCTTTAAGTCTCAATTTCCTCACCTAGGAAGTGGAGATATTCATGTGATACTCATATGATTATTGCAAGGCTTAAAAGAGATAAACTCAATAAAGTTGTCCACCACTACTAATAAAACAATAGTGACTACTGCTACTGTAATAATTATTAATATTATTGTTTTACCAATTAGATTGGCAGTGATTAAAATGTGATAATTTTCAGTGTTGGAAAAAGTGTTGGGGAAGCGTTCTCAAATCTTATTCTCAAATATCATTTCTTATGGTCTGTCGGCATCTGGCAACCATCTAGACGTCTGTATTTCTGACTCAGCAACTCTACTTTTAAGAAACTTAGATCCTAAAGATTTTTGTTGGATGAATCAATGAAACATTAAAAGATATACAATAAATCATGTGCTTATATTACTTATTATTTTAATAAGAGCAATGATAGTAAAATTCATTTATATGACAAATGGGAATCTTGAAAAAATGAGTTGGTTATTATGAAAAGCATGTCAAGGAAATGGACACCAAAGAAAAGAAATTTTCCTAGACAGAGAAGCCAATCTTTCTGCTAAGGAATTATAGACCTCCAGTAGAGTCTCCCAATTCCAATTTGCTTAGTTCCCTCACTGGAGAAATATTAATTACAATTGAATGTACATTCAATTGTAAAATTGAAAGTAATTGCCATAAAGGAAGGGTGTTGAAGCTAATTTTTTCATGTGGCTATGGATAATAATCTCTTCCCTTTTGGGTGATGTTGGTAGAATTCAACTTTTCTTGAGCTTTGCCTGTGTGGAAACCAGCTTATCCATACATCTAGGCCCTATTTTATCTTTCTGTTTGAACATGTTAGAGATAAAAGAGAGGCTCTTAGATCTTTGTAGCTTTATAGACATAACAACATGTAAAAAATGTAGCCCCACATCTGGTGTGGGATAAGCACTACGTGATTATTAGTGACTACTGTTCCAGTGCCACCACTGCCACCATTTGGCATGGCTCTGGTTGGGATGGTGATTTGAACACATGAACGTCACATCTTAGTTGGTTCTTATCCTAGTTTTCTATTGCTGCTATAACAAATGATTAAGAAGTTGGTGGTTTGAAACAACACCCATGTGTTATCTTGCAGTTCTGTAGATCAGGAGTCTGATGAACTTGGCTGATTTCTCTGCTTTGAGATTCCCATAGCCAAAAAGGAATAAAGCAAGGCTATGTTTTGTTTTTTTTTTCTGGAGTCTCTGGGGATGAATCCATTTCTAATCCCAGTCAGGTTCTTGGCCAAATTCAGTTCCATGCAGTTGTAGGACTGAGGTCACCATGTCCTTGCTTGTTGTAGGTCAGGGTTCATGCTCAGCTTTTAGGGCTGCCTGCATTCCCTGACTTGTGGACCTCTTCATCTTCAAAGCTAGCAACAGTGCACTGTGTCCTCTCATGTTTTGAATCTCTCCTGCTTTCTTTTTTACTACATCCCTCTGATTCTAGCCAGAGAAAGTTCTCTGCTTCTAAGGGTTTATAATCTGGGATAATCTCCCCAGGTTAAGATGTATAACCTTAATCACATCTGCAAAGTCCCCTGGCCATATTCACATATTCAGGGTCATCTTAGGGGGGGTTACTATGCAGTAAGACCTTAGTGTTAGTTGTGCAAGGTGAAATAATAAGAAATTGGAATACTGAGGCCATCTCTGCAAGATTTTTTTCTCTTTCCACATAGAAATTAGACCTCATATATCTTGTTTCAGAGGTACTGTGGAAATGCTGAGAACTCCATATCCACTCTGCAAGGTGAACATCTGATTTAGATTGAAAAATTATCAGTATAACCTAGTTGTCTTTGAAGTGATTCTGGAACACGATCAATCTTAACATGAATTTTGCCTCATTTTTGTCAGTGGCTGAAGAAAATATTTTATTTTGATATGCATTTCAAATATGTGTTTTATTATGTGTATTTTAAATATAATTGTTTACTATAAACAGCTTTTGATATGGTTATTTACCATGCTAACACTTCAAAATGCAGCCAGCATTTGTCTCATCCACCAATTGCCCCTGAGTTAACGGAACCAGAATGTAGGCATTAGAAACTCCTGGGTGTCCAGTGCCTGATGATGCTTGGTGACACAGATGTAAAACTCTATAATAAAGGAAAGCAGCTCATTTTCCCTGGATCTCTCAGACATTCTATGGCCTACCCAAATAGCTGAGTATGAGCTTGCGAAAGCTTAGATGAGGGTGCACTGCATTTTGCAGCAATTAATTTTGCAGAGGAAGCAGTCTGTTTAAAGATGCCTGCAGCACTCACTAAAATGGGGGTTGTTTTTCAAGGCCACCAGAGCTGCATTTGGCTAAGGCTGGCTCATCAACAAAGCAACAATGCTAAAATATGGCCTCCTGGGTTTTGCAAAAGAAGGGACTAGAGGGACGATGAATTATGCTCACCTGCTAGAACTGGGTGAAGACTGTAATTGTTTAGCCCCCAGCATAACCCTGCAAGGGTTAAAATGACAGAGATATTAGTTCACGATGGCTAAAATTGTTGGTTTGAAGCTCTCGGCAATACACAGACTGTTATTTACCGGACTTGGTCGATTTACTTCTTAATGTAATAATGACCTGTGAAATGAAACGTGAGCTAGACAATTGTTCCTCATTGTTTCCAGTAAAACATCCTTTCATACCCCATTAAACCACCATTAATTCCATATGAAAGAGAGTCATGCACAAGCACCCGTTGGTCTCTTTCTTTCTTTCTTGGACTTTCTTGTCCCCATACTTCTGCTTCTTTTTCTTCTCTTTTGTATTCCCTCTTGTTTTCCTCTTTCCCTCCATTTCTTCAAATGAAATATAGACATAATGGTACATGGTGAGGAATTCCTTTGAAGGGCATGCTGAGACACATCTCCTCCAAATTAGGGGCAAGGTTTCATTACTGAACATTCATCCACATGGCTCTCTGTTTGTCCCAGACATGAAAATAGCAGTAGAAAGAAAAAAGTTTTTTAAAACGAGCAGCAATTGTTTAGTCTTGTTTTAAAAAGTTCAAGATGTCTATTCCAGATGGGTAGGTGCACATCCTCCTGCATTGGTGTGCTGAAGAGCTGCCCCTGGAGAAGCCAATGTGGCAGTTGGCTAAGCACGGAATCCCATCAGGAAGGGGTCTTTCCCACTGCAGAAACGTGGATCACAAGAAGCCACTCTGTTTCCAGTAGTTTGAACTGCTTCCCTTTATTCCTTGACCTACTATAACTTTTCTGTAACTGAAGGACCAAACTGACAAGGTTCAAGCCACAAGGCATGAGAGGTGCATTTGTAGTATTTCTTCTCTCTGACCCTTTTCTCCCTATAACTTCATAGCTAAGGGTTGTCTTAATTTTCTTCACTGCATGATGTCTATTGAATTATCATCTATCTATCTATCTATCTATCTATCTATCTATCTATCTATCTATCTATCATCTATCTCTAGTAGGGGCAAAGAGAATTTTCTTTCCCCCATGAAGGTTCAAGTCTGTTGAAATAAACTGACAATAGACTAATGGGAGAAAAGACATGCAAATTT
>CAUYRT010031840.1:0-25736 GCA_963574885.1 Lepilemur ruficaudatus | reverse complement strand
GAGAAAATAGTTGCAAACTATCCATCTGACAAGGGATTAATAACTATAACATTTAAGGAACTCAAACAACTCAATAGAAAAAAACAAGTAATCTTATAAATAAATGAATAGGTATTTCTCAAAAGATGACATACATGGGGGATGGGAAATCCTCTAAAACTGATTTATGTGAATAGCTATACAACTTGGTAAATTTACTAATAACCATTTAATTATACACTTAAAATGGAGTAAAGACATGATATGTAAATTACACTTCAATAAAGACAAAAAAAATTTTTAAAAAAGATGACATACAAATGGCCAACAGGAATATGAAAAAATGCTCAACATCACTAATCATCAGAGAAATGCAAATAAGAACTACAATGAGATATCATCTTACCCCAGTTAAAATGGCTTTTATCAAAAAGACAGAGAAGAATAAATGCTGGTGAGGATGTGGAGAAAGGGGAACTCTCGTACACTGCTGGTGAGAATGTAAATTAGTACAGCCACTGTGGAAAAGAGTATGGAGGTTCCTCAAAAAACTAAAAATAGAACTTTCGTATGATTCAGCAGTTCCACTACTGAGTATATATCCCAAAGAAAGAAAATCAGTATATCAAAGAGATATCAAATAGGTATCTGCATTCCCATGTTTATTGCAGCACTATTCACAATAGCCAAAATATGCCCATCAATGTATGAACGGATAAAAAAAATGTGGTATACCTAGATAGATAGATAGATATGCACAATGCAATATTATTCAGCCACAAAAAGAATAAAATCCTCGCCCGGGCGCAGTGGCTCACGCCTGTAATCCTAGCACTTTGGGAGGCCGAGGCGGGTGGATCGCTCAAGGTCAGGAGTTCAAAACCAGCCTGAGCAAGAGCAAGACCCCGTCTCTACTAAAAATACAAAGAAATTAATTGGCCAACTAAAAAGATATATAGAAAAAATTAGCTGGGCATGGTGGCACATGCCTGTAGTCCCAGCTACTAGGGAGGCTGAAGCAGGAGGACCACATGAGCCCAGGAGTTTGAGGTTGCTGTGAGCTAGGCTGACGCCACAGCACTCTAGCCTGGGCAACAGAGTGAGACTCTGTCTCAAAAAAAAAAAAAAAAAAAACCCCAAAGAATAAAATCCTGTTGTTTGCAGCAACATGGATGGAACTGGATTCCATGAGTACCTGGAGGTTATTAGAGTATTACCCACCTCTCCTTCCCTTCTCCATCCCACCCCAAGGAGCATTCAAGATCTTTTCTCAACTCCACTGGATGATGAGGAAGGCTGAACACCTTAGCCTGACCCCCCAGACCACCCCTGTTTCCAGCACCAAGCTGCTCTCTTTACAGCCACCTAGGAAACAAATGAGCTTATGAGGGAGGAGGGGGCACCAGGGTCCAGATGGTGGACTCTGAGGAACATGAATCTCACCAAAGCATTGTCCTCTCCCCAGGGGAAAAAAAGGACCTTCATGCCCCATTTGACCAATTTCAGAGAGCTCACAGTCCCTAAGGCCCATCCTTTGGTCCCTCAGTTAACAGATCTCAGGTTAAAAATCCCTGCACCATAGTGAACCCAGTCCCACAGAGATGTGTAGAGAATAAGTTCTCATCCATCCAGTGTGGTTTCTGCCAGACAGTTTCCCCTTTCAGCTAGCCAAACCTGGGAGCAGTGAGAGGCAGGGACAGTCAGACAGGGAAGGACAGCCATGGAGAACATTCTGGAATCAAGATCTGACAAGCAGAGGGGAGATGTTTGTCCACCGGGCAGCAGCCAGACAGAAGAAATGCAATGTCAGGTTGCTGACCATTCTTACCCTCTCCCATCAGCAGGATCTCCGGCCCCATCCTGACCCCTGGTGGCTGTCCATGGGATGAGGCGGGAGATCTTCCCAAGCTCCGCCCTGCTCTAGAGGCAGAGGGAAGCTAGGAGGGTCCCAGCACAGCTGGAAACCTCCACCTTCACCCCACTGGCCTCAGCTGGGGTCCCTAGGAGGAGCCAGCATGTTTCCTAGGGCTCCTTCAGGAGAACTTGCTCGACTGAAGTCACCAGATGGCTTCTCAATATAAGCCTGGCAATCAATCAAATAAATGAATACTGCATAAAGAAAGCACTTTTCACCTGTCAAGTTGGCCAAGTGTGTGCGTGTATCTGTGTATCTGTGTGTGTGTACGTGTATGTGTTACAACTAAAGGTCAGGGTGGAATAAGACCAGCACTCTCACACACAATTGGTGAGAGTGTAAATTTATACAGCCTTTCTAGAAGTGATTCTGGTAAAATAAAGCCAAAATCTTAAAATGTGTTTCTATACTGTGACCCAGTAATTCTACTATTAAGAATTCAGGCCAGGCATGGTGGCTCAGGCCTGTAATCCTAGCATTCTGGGAGGCTGAGGCCGGAGTATGGCTAGAGGTCAATAGTTCGAGACCAGCCTGAGCAAGAGTGAGATCCGTGTCTACCAAAAATAGAAAACATTAGGTGGGTGTGGTGGCACAGGCCTGTAGTCCCAGCCACTGGAGAGGCTGAGGCAGGAGATTGATTGATCCCAGGAGTTTAAGGTTGCAGTGAGCTATAATGATACCACTGCACTCTAACCAGTGCGACAGGGCAAGATTCTGTCTCAAACAAAAGAAGAAAAAAAAGGAATTCAACTTCAATAAATCAATAGACTGATATAACATCACATGACACCTGGAATTTGAATAAATGGGAGAGGAGAAAACAAGATTAGCCAAAAGTGATCATTGCTGAAACTGGGTGATGGTATATGGGGGTTCTTTATCCTATTTTGTCTACTTTGGTATATGTTTGAAATTTTCCATGATAAAACATTTTTTAAAGAAAACATCAGAGATATAAAAATTTACATTATAAACATGTTAATTTTTTATAGCAAAAAAAGTACAAATAGTATAAAAGTGCTCTGCTAGAATAGTTAAAAACAGTATCGTACATCCAAACAGTAGAATATTACATAGCCATTAAAAATTCAATAATGTTTTAATGACATGGAAAAATGCTTACAATGTAAATCCAAGTGAATAAGTAGGATATAAAATTGTATATGCAGCATTTAATTATGTTAGATAAAATGCATAGAAAAGAAGACTATATGAAAATACAGGCTGGGCGCGATGGCTCATGCCTATAATCCTAGCACTCTGGGAGGCCGAGGTGGGTGGATCGCTCAAGGTCAGGAGTTCAAGACCAGCCTGAGCAAGAGCAAGACCCCGTCGCTACCAAAAATAGAAAGAAATTAATTGTCCAACTAAATATATATAGAAAAAATTAGCCGGACATGGTGGCGTATGCCTGTAGTCCCAGCTACTCGGGAGGCTGAGTCAGAAGGATTGCTTGAGCCCAGGAGTTTGAGGTGGCTGTGAGCTAGGCTGACGCCACGGCACTCTAGCCCAGGCAACAGAGTGAGACTCTGCCTCAAAAAAAAAAAAAAAAATACACTAAAGTGTTTGTTATACAATAAGACTATAGGTGATTTTAATTTTTATTCTCAATATTGTGCTTTATTTTCCTAATTCTATAATGAGCATGTTTTAGTTTTATAAACAGCATCCTCCAAATTGCATTCGTTAAGGCCTGATATATATTGGGCTCAAAGGGCTGCATATATAAGCTGGGCAACATTAAGAAAATTAATTAACTTCTGGGTTCCAGATTCTGCACCTATAAAACTGGCGTAATGCCAACCTAATTTTCAAGCCACCATTTACTGAGCATTTACGATGCACTGGACACTATGCCAAATGGTTTTCCCTGCATATATTGTCACACATATTATTCATACTTACAATTCATACACAATAGTTTCAATCCTCACAATAGGGTATGGAGTAGGTTATGATATTCCCATTTTAGAGATATACAAACTGCAGCTCAGAAAAGTTGGGTAATATGCTCAGGTTTACCCGACTAGCAGGTGGTAGAGTCAGGATTGAGACATGGGTCTGTTCATTTTTGGAAGCCTATCTCTTGGCCTTTAGCCTGGACTGCTCACAGTTACAGCTTTGTGATGAGGATTGAATGAGGTAATACAAATGGGGTGCCAAGCACAGAACCTGGCTCCAAGCACAGAGATGCTCCATTTAACATTAGTCCCCTTTTCTATGACACCTGAATGTTGGTAAATTGCGGCAAAACAAACCACTGCACTCTCTGAAAAAAAAATAAAAATGCCCCTGCCCTGAAAGAGGGGATCGTAGGACATGTAGGAACAGACCAGAATGAGGCTGGCTCATTCCGGGATACACAGGAGGCTGGGACTGTGCATCCCATATGTTCCAGGGTACTTCTGGTGGAGATTTCTTCGGGACTTCATTGGACCCTACATCTTAATTTGCATCCCTAAATACAGTAGAGAATCACTCTACTAACAAGGCACCATGCCCCAACTTCTGTTTATCCCTGCTACTCTTTCTCCCTAAAGAACAGGGCACAGGTATTCCAGGACCACAGATTGGTTTTCTTTCCTTGTTTTTCCCTTTCTTGGAGAAAAGGAGAATCTTAGGGGCTGAGTGAGACAAGGCACTGTGTGGAGAAGGAAAGCTGAATATGTAGCAGAGAGCGATACAGCTGGGCCTGCCCCAGAACGCCCTTCTGGATTCATCTTAAATGGCTTTTTCCCTGGGGAGCCAGCTGAAGTTGGATTCCATCCCTATTCCCTATTCCCACCACACAAACTTGTCATGGTACTAACCACACTAGAATTGCTAGGTGGTTGTCTATCTTCTCTACTAGACAGGAAACTCCATGAGGGCAGGCACCACGGTGCTCACCACTGTATCTCTAGCACCCTGGCAATGCATCTGGTATACAGTAAACTATGTAAATGTTTGATGAATGGAGAAATAAATGAGTGAATGATCTATCAACAGTCACATCTCAAGTGGACCCATAGATGCCCTGCTGTGTGCTAAGCACTTAGAGGATGTGGTCCCTGCCCTGGAGGCTTAAAATTTACATGTTTCCCCAACCTCTTATATACTTTTAGGAAAACACAGTGCAAGGGAAATCCTTGTTTATTCCAAACCTCATGCTCTTTATTTTACCAAAGGACTCAGAACGAAGTCCCTGAGTCTAAGGGAGGTTCCCCAGTACATGGAATCCTGGGAGGAATTACAGGACTCAAATGGTCTAATCCTGGCTCTACCAGCTCTGCTGTGGGACCTCTGGTGAGTGACTTCCCCCTCTGTGCTTTAGTTCTCTCTAAAATGGGGGTGGGAGCTCGGGGGAGGGGTGGTGGAACAGGCCTTGAATGAAAATAACAGCAATTGGTAAATTTGGGTATTTACCATGTTGTGTATAACTGGACACAGTGTTCTCCTTCCTAAATGCTTCAGGACAGGGATAGAACTAGAGGCAAAGTCTGAGCAAACTGAGGGGGAGAGAAGACAGTGTGTGTCCTCCTCTGTCTGTAAACAGTAGGACATAGGATGTGCCACCCCTCTGGCAGGTGGACAGGATGGTAGGGTGGTGGGCTGGAGGACACCTTGCCACAATAAGGGCCCTACCCAAATATGTCTATGTGTCTTTGCCTCTAGGTTTGCAAAAGAAAGGACTCCAAAGCCCTGGGATCTTCCTGGCATCACCAAGTATGGTCCCCCTACTCCCAATCCAAAAACAATACACTCCTGCCTTTCAGAGGGACAGCCCAGGGAGAAATAGTTGGGGGGGGGTGAGGCCTGGCTTACAGGCAGGGCCACATTTCAAGCTACTTCAGAAAGTAAAGAGGGTGAGCCTCCTGGTCCCCTCCAGCACGTTCTTAGGGAGGACAGTGGACTCAGAGGACACAGGCATCCATGCCCAAAGGCTTCTGGCTTCAGTCCAAGCAGCTGGCAGGTTCATTCTTCTCCCCAGGGCCCCACAAATACCACTTCCGGCTCTCCTGCCTCTATCTGGGCTCTTCCTGCCTGGATTTCTATACCCACGCCTGCCCTTCCCTCTGCAGAGCTTTCTCCCTCCCTTCACAATCCTTATTTCGCTGTCTCCATATCTATTTCTTTCCCCCTCCTTTCTACCTCCCCTGCTTCTCTCCTCCTCGCCATCCCTCCCCAGCCCCAGAATGGGTATCCCTCCCATCCTCCCTCTCCCGCCTCCTTAGCTCTCACCCCTGCACCTCTTTCTTTGTATTCCTCTCGCCCTCTCTCGGCCTCGCCCGCATCTCTCCTCCCCCGCCCTGCTTCGGCCTCCCCCTACCTCCCCATCTTCAGCTCAGTCTCCTCCCCCTCTCTCCTCTCCTCTCCCCTCCCCTCTCCTCTGCCTCGCCCCACTCCCTGCCTGCATGCCAGGGTTTCTTTCCACCCTGGGGGTCTCTGTGCTTCTCCTCCCCTCTGCCTTCCTCCTCCCTCACCGTGGGGTTAGCGAGCACCCATCCTCTTCTGCCTGAGCATACCTCCCCGACCTCCACTATCACCCCTGTCTCTTCTTCTTCAGCGTATCCTCCTCTACCCACCCTCTCCTCTCCTCTCTTCTCCCTGCCCCTTTAAATCTGCCTGGCCCAGCCTCCCCCGTGATGCTGGGATGGAGCAAACATTGATTTGTGCTGGGATGGAATCGGAATTTTGATTTATTTTTCCTCTCCCAACCATAAGAAGAAAAAAAATAATAAAAAACACCCCCTCTTGATAGCCCCCTCCCCCTTCCCATCCAGCTCCCAGCTCCTCTTCCCTATCTCCATCCAAGGCAGATTTTTTCCCCTACACTATTCCCATCTCCCCCCACCCCTGCCACTACCTCGCCGCCCCCCACCCTGCTCCTCCAGCTAGGGAGAGAGGGGACTCTCTCCCGGCTCCCCCACCTTCCTTCTCTGGGTTGGAGCAGTCTCTCCGGAAGGGGAGGGGGCTTGGCTTGTCCGGGTGAGGTGGGAGTGGAGGTATCCTGTCATGGATGCAGTGTCTGGGAGGCAGCCTGAGCCCCAGCCCACATGGTGAGTAACCTGCCCCCTCCCTCTGCCTGTCTGCCCATCCCCACCCTGGCCTTTCCCCTGCCTTTCCCCCATGCCCATCCTTTGCCCCTTGAGAAACCATCAGCCCCCTTTGGTCCGATCTCACCCCTACATTTTCTAGTCCCCCCCCTTTGCCAGGGAAGCCAAAGAACCGAGGCAGAGGGGTCCTGACAGCAACCAGGGAAGCGGGTGGCTTACGACTCTGCCCAGCCCCCTCTTGGGACCCCCCCCAATTGCCATCCACACTGGACACTTTGGGGTCCTAGGTTGAAGAAGTGGGACTCCAGCTTGGGCTTGGGCTTGGGGTCCCAAGTCCTGGGAGGGGCCCTCTCCAAGAAGGGAGGAATGGGAAAGCCCCCATGCCCCCAAAGCTTGGGAGCTGCTGGAAGGTGCCGCCGAAGGAGGGGGGAAATTGGGGGGCGGTGCTGATGCCCCAGAGCCACCGGGCCAGGGATCGGCGGGCAAAGAGGGGGGGCCTCACTCACCACTTGCCCCCCCTTTCTCCACAGCCACTCAGGATGAGGGTCCGGCCCTGCCTGCCAGCGCTGGGGCCCCCCCGCCCGGCCCCGGTCTAACTGCCCCCGCCTCCAGGCCTCGCCCGTCTCTCAGGCCCCCAGCCGGCTCTCCAGCCCCAGGATGCGCTGAGCCGCCGGGGGGCTGAGGCCGCGCCAACTACATGCATGTCCCCCGGGGGCAAGTTCGACTTTGACGACGGGGGCTGCTACGTGGGGGGCTGGGAGGCGGGGCGGGCACATGGCTACGGCGTGTGCACAGGGCCCGGCGCCCAGGGCGAGTATAGCGGCTGCTGGGCGCACGGCTTCGAGTCACTGGGCGTCTTCACGGGGCCCGGCGGACACAGCTACCAGGGCCACTGGCAGCAGGGCAAGCGCGAAGGGCTGGGCGTTGAGCGCAAGAGCCGCTGGACGTACCGCGGCGAGTGGCTGGGCGGGCTGAAGGGGCGCAGCGGCGTGTGGGAGAGCGTGTCCGGCCTGCGCTACGCCGGGCTCTGGAAGGACGGCTTCCAGGACGGCTACGGCACCGAGACCTACTCCGACGGAGGTGCGGGGCCCGGCCTACTACTGTCTTGTCTGCTCGTCCGCGTGCGCCTTCCCCAGCCGTATACCCCCACGCCCTGCTGTTCCCCATACGCCTTCCCCATCCATATGCGCCCCCTGAGCCGTCCTTCTGTCTCCCACTCCCCCGTCCCTCCCCCATGCCGTTCCCCATCCATATGACCCGCAGCCCCCACCTTTCTCCCCTTTCTCCCCTTTCTGCCCTCCTGCCTTCCTCATTTGTCTGTCTCCTGGCCGGTTTCTCCCTCACCCCTTCCCTGTCTGCCTGTCCCTCACACCTCCCCTCTCTGCCTGTCCCTACCACTTCTGCTCTGTCTGCTCACACTTATTTCCCCAGTCAGCTTGTCCTGTTTGCCTACTTTACACATCCCCATCAGCCTGTCCTTTACACACCCCAGCTGCCCCTCCCTCCCCTTTGCCCTATGTGCCCACACTGCCAAAATCCACGGATGGTTCCTGCTACCTGCCTGTGTCTTCACTCCGCTCTTGCACACCTTCCGACCCAGCGTGGCCTGTCCCCAGCTCCTGGCACCCTTCCCCGACCTCCGCGATGTCTCCACCCCTCCCACCTGACACTTGGGCTTCCAGGGGCGCTTGAGACTTGTGGTGCAAGGAACCTAGCGGTGGGTTCTGACTCTTTCTCCCACCTCTACCCCGCCCGCAGGCACCTACCAGGGCCAGTGGCAGGCCGGAAAGCGCCACGGCTACGGGGTGCGCCAGAGTGTGCCCTACCATCAGGCGGCGCTGCTTCGCTCACCCCGCCGCACCTCCCTGGACTCAGGTCACAGCGACCCCCCGACGCCGCCCCCGCCCTTGCCCCTGCCAGGCGACGAGGGAGGCAGCCCGGCCTCCGGCTCCCGGGGCGGCTTCGTGCTGGCCGGGCCGGGGGACGCCGACGGCGCGTCTTCCCGAAAGCGCACCCCGGCAGCCGGCGGATTCTTCCGCCGCTCGCTGCTGCTCAGCGGGCTCCGGGCGGGCGGGCGCCGCAGCTCCCTGGGCAGCAAGCGGGGCTCCCTGCGCAGCGAGGTGAGCAGCGAAGTGGGCAGCACCGGACCCCCGGGCTCCGAGGCCAGCGGGCCCCCGGCCCCAGCGCCGCCTGCCCTCATCGAGGGCTCGGCCACAGAGGTGTACGCTGGCGAGTGGCGCGCCGACCGGCGCAGCGGCTACGGTGTGAGCCAGCGCTCCAACGGGCTGCGCTACGAGGGCGAGTGGCTGGGAAACCGGAGGCACGGCTACGGGCGCACCACCCGCCCCGACGGCTCCCGCGAGGAGGGCAAGTACAAGCGCAACAGGCTAGTGCACGGCGGGCGGGTCCGCAGTCTCCTGCCTCTGGCCCTTCGGCGGGGCAAAGTCAAAGAGAAGGTGGACAGGGCTGTCGAGGGCGCCCGTCGGGCCGTGAGCGCTGCCCGCCAGCGCCAGGAGATCGCCGCTGCCAGGTGAGTGTCCAGTGCAGAAGCCAAAGCTGGGCTAAGAGAGGGTGCGCTGGAGACTGGGAAGGAGGGGATCCCTAAGGGAGGACAAAGACTCAATGCCTAGGGCCTGAGGGTGAGAAGGGCAGGCCTAAGGACAGGCAGTTGTATCCTTGGGTATTTGGGGCGTTTATGTCTGAGGCCACAGGTGGATGTGGGTGTGACTCTGTGGGGTGGCTGGGTATTTGAGGGAGATGGTGTAAGACCATAAATGTGTCTCACTGTCTTTTGTGTGGAGATGTTTATCTATGGAATCCATTGTTGTATGTGGGAGTAGCAATGGCTGCTTTGTGCAAGGGAAGAAATCTCTTGGAACTCAAATATGTCACTAGTCTTCCTCCTCTTGTAGCTGATCCAGCCTCCAGGCCTAAGTCTGGGAGCATAAGCCCTGGGTGGAACAGGGACTGTCCCTTCCTAACCACATTCCAGCCTGACACCATTTCAGCCTTGGGCCTTGGGGAGGTCTAGTTTGTACAGCTGCCCTACCCACCTGAAAAGATAGTCTCTCCCAGCTTTGCCTTCTCTGCCTTCTTTTAACCAGCTGATAAAGGTTTGAGGAGAGGAAGCTTGCCTGTAAATGAGATTTTCTATATCAGTCTACATTTCCGTGTATCACAAACCTTGCTATCTACAGCAGTGATGTCTAATATAATCTAAGCCAAATATGTAATTTAAAATCTAGTAGCCACATTAAAAAATAAAAGGCAGGTAAAATGAATTTTAATAATATATTTTTATTCAAACGAATATATCCAAAATGTTATTTCAACTTGTAATCAATATAAAATTATTGAGACTTTTACATTCCTTTTGAACTAAGTCTTTGAACTTAGTGTGTATTTACACTAAGTCTTTGAACTCTGGTGTGTATTTTACACTTACAGCACATCATTTCCATTTAGACTAGCCACATTTCAAGTGCTTAGTAGCCACATATGGCTTCTGACTACTGAATTATATAGCACAGATCTAAAGGAAGCCAAAAATCCACTTGTAATGAGATACATAGGTCCCTGATTTATACAACTCACACACTTGAATTTTTATATATTGGATTTTCTTTAAAAGGGTTGGGGGCCTAGTTGAGGGATTTTGTTTAAATTTGAGATTTTTTTTCAGAGGATTAGAAATCAGGAATATGTCCAAATATGCTTCAATGCGTTTGTATAATGGGTGACAGGGTGTGTACATGTGTGTGTGTTGTGTGAATATGAACACATCAAATCCAGAATAGATGCTTGAGCCAGAGAATGTGCATCTATAGATGTGTCTGAGTGTCTGGATGTTAGAGTACAGGGCCTTAAGCCAGGGAAGGGGGAGGGCAGAGCATCAGGGAACATTTTAGACAAGATAGGGTGGAGGCTTGTGCAGGAAAAACTGATCTCAGTAACTAGAGGATCAGGCAGTAGGAGGAGGTTGGTTGGTCTCCCCAGCAACAGGCCTGGCAACCCTGATTGGCTGCCAGCTGCCATGGAAACAGCAGAGCCTCAGCAGCAGGTGCCTCTGCCAGGTAGCCTGAGCCTGGGCTGATGCCTGAGCACAGACTAAGTCTACTACAAAGGACTTGATCATCCAAACCCTTCATATGCAAAAACACAGGCTCTTGTCAGTGCATCAGTTTCATGCCTGCCAAGAGAATGCAATGCAACTCAACACTGTGATCCTCCTACACTGCCCCCAACCCTGAGACCAGCTCAGTTTCAGATCAGGGTTAGTCATATGGAGTCTAAAAGCCCTAAGACAGAACAGGGTTATCTGAGATCCCTCCAAGCAGGCTCTGAAGGTCCTTGACCCACCAGATTTGAGGGAAGGAGGCTGACCATATCTCCCAAAGTACATAAAGTAAGAGGTGGACCTAAGAATACAGTGGACATCATCACCTTCTTCCCCATTCTCATACACAGACTGTCTTCCTAAGCCAGGTAAAACAGGCCTGTGGCCAAAGGAAGTCATGGGTCTTGATCCATTCACTTGGATCAGAGGTAACATCTGATTACCTCTACCTCTGCTCCTTTGGGTCCCACCTTCAGCCGGTATTATAGAACTAACTGAAAGGTTACAAAGCATCAACCATTAACAGCAGAGGGTGAAAGGGAAGAGAAAATTAAGGAAGCATCTGACATCAGAGAGAGAAGTGAGAAACAACAATGGGGGAAGGACTGATGATGCGTCAAGTTTACCTGTACCTAAGAAGCAGGACAGGAGGGAGACCGTGGAAGGGAGACTAAGAGCTTGCCCAGAAGGTATAATCACAATGGTGAGAAAGCACACATGTTAGCAGGGAGAGGGAGCAGAAAGAGGAGACCCACCTTATTCCAGTTCCAGAGTTCAGAAAAGCATGAGGTGGGGCAAAGATGCAGTGGCAGTGACCGAGGGGGGAGAACAATGTGATAACAGAAGAGGCTGAAGGAAAGCAAGTTGGGAAATTCTCATGTCAGGAAGAGGCAGGATTCAATAATAACGAGGGCTGGCAATGGAAAGGAAAAAGAAGGCAGAGGCTCCTAACAGGATGGTGAGAGGGGTTGATAACAACAGGAGATATTAACTGCAAAGAGGGTGGTGGGCATAACTCGTAAGCACCAAGCAGGACTACAGTGGATGTGCTAAGAGAATGAGGTCTCAACTGTCACTGGAAGGGAGCAGGACAGAAATGGAATAACAGAGTTCCAGCAAGGCCTGGAAGAGGGAAGTGTTACTACGGGACATAACGGTAGAAGGGTGTGAGAGGAGGAGGAGGCTGTGATGACGGCAAACACAGCCCAGGTCCAGGAGAGGAAACCAAAGGGGAGCTGCCCTGGCCTGCCACGGAGGGGAGCAGCTGGCAGAGTGTGAGGAAGGGTGAGGACTCCAGAGGTGAGCTCAGATCAGGAGGAGGTACTATGGTGGTGACATGGGCGAACGGGCTGGAGTGTTTGAGCAGGGACTAATATGAAGTGGGGGAAGGTCTGCTAAGTCCCTGTGCCCGGACCCAACAGGGCAGCAGACGCCCTCCTAAAGGCAGTGGCAGCCAGCAGTGTCGCCGAGAAGGCTGTGGAGGCAGCGCGAATGGCCAAACTGATAGCCCAGGACCTGCAACCCATGCTAGAGGCCCCAGGTGAGGCATGGGCAGCGTAGGGGAGAGGGTGAGCCCATTAGGGAGCTAGAGAGGCTCAGGTGTGGGGAAGGGGGATGGGAAGCCCTGCAAGAGAACTGGGGATGAAAAAGCCAAGGTACAAGGGGCCAAGGGGATGGTTGTCTGGGGAGCTGGACTGGGAATTTATGAAGTAGGGTAATGGAGGGTTTGGGGTCTGGCAGTGAGAAGCTGTGAACCTAAGGATACCAAAATCCTAGGAAGTCCCCAGTCAGGGAAATAACGCTGCAGCCACTCCAGGCCGAGGCCAGTTAGGCCCCTCTGATTCTTAGCTATCCCTGCCCAGGCCGCAGACCCAGGCAAGACTCAGAAGGTTCCGACACAGAGCCCTTGGATGAGGACAGCCCTGGGGTGTACGAGAATGGACTGACCCCTTCAGAGGGATCCCCCGAACTGCCAAGCAGTCCTGCCTCCTCCCGCCAACCCTGGCGACCACCTGCCTGCCGGAGCCCACTGCCTCCTGGAGGGGACCGGGGTCCCTTCTCCAGCCCCAAAGCTTGGCCTGAGGAGTGGGGGGGGCCAGGTGAGCAGGCAGAGGAACTAGCTGGCTATGAGGCTGAGGATGAGGCTGGGATGCAGGGGCCAGGGCCCAGAGATGGTTCCCCACTCCTTGGAGCTTGCAGCGACAGTTCCGGAAGTCTTCGAGAGGAGGAAGGGGAAGATGAAGAACCCTTGCCCCAGCTGAGGGCCTCAGGAGGGTCAGAGCCCGAGCCAGTCACCATGCTGGTCCTGAAGGGCCCATCTTCGAGGGGTCCTGATGCTGGGTGCCTGACAGAAGAGTTCGAGGAGCCTGCTGCAACCGAGAGGCCTGCCCAGCCGGTGAGACATCTCTGCCCCCACTGTGCACCCTCTTCTCCTCAAAGCCTTGCCTCTCACCCTTCCGGACCTCTGTCTGATCCCCTGAGGGGCTTTGATTTAGACTCAGCTTCCTCTGCCTGGCCAGTCTTGGACCATATCCCTCCTGAAAAAAAACAGAAAGCTTTCAAGCTGGAAAGAAACTTAGACACCTTTAAGTCCAACTCCTTCATTTGACAGATGGGGGAACTGAGGCCCAGAGCACTTAAAGTGACTTGCCCAAGGTTACAAACTAATAATTAATGGTAGAGCCAGAACATTTTTCCCTGTTCTGCTTCCATATCGTTTCCAGCTCCCAGTTTCCTACTCCACCCCCACCCCACCTCCACACTTTCTCTCTTTGGTGCCCAGAAATAAAAAAGGAAAAGATTGTTCCCTCCCTACCCTCACTCTCCCTCCCTCTCCTGGGAAGAAGGGAAATAGGGAAGAAGGCAGAAAACTGGGAGAGGTGGAGTTTCCCCAGAACTCTCTACTCTGATTGGACTCTAGGCCTTCTCCTGTCTCCTAGCAACCAGATCCTCACCCCTTCATCCCTCCACCTTACTGCAGTACTGGCTGCTGCTGCCAATGTCTGCTCCTAAGGCCAGGCACCTCCTGCCTGGGCCACATGATATGCTGCTGGGAGGGAAGCTGAGGGAGGAGGGAGGAAGGGCTGTCCCTGCCTTCAGGATACCAGAGGAAAGGTGGGGCCCTGCCTGGGAGAAGAAGGGTGTTTTGCAATTGAAAACAAAGGTTGGAGATCTGCACCACCCCCATACTCCCCTGGCCTCTGCAGGGAGGTGCCTGGGACCCCCTTCAGCTTTGCCACTTCAGCCAGAGCAGGAAGGTGGGACCTGGTCTGGGGGATTAAGCCTGCCTCCCCCTTTGTCTCTCTAGGGAGCTGCCAACCCCCTGGTGGTGGGAGCCGTGGCCCTCCTGGACCTCAGCCTGGCGTTCCTGTTCTCCCAGCTCCTCACCTGAGGCTACTTCCTGGCCTAGTTCTGGCTTTGGTTGCCTGCCTTTTCACCCCTTTGCCCTGCCTTTTTCTCTTTTCCTCTTCCTGGTTGTGTTTTCTCCTTTCTTTC
This sequence comes from Lepilemur ruficaudatus, assembly GCA_963574885.1. Taxonomy (NCBI): domain Eukaryota; kingdom Metazoa; phylum Chordata; class Mammalia; order Primates; family Lepilemuridae; genus Lepilemur; species Lepilemur ruficaudatus. The sequence goes on along the minus strand of CAUYRT010031840.1, from coordinate 11,194 downwards.
TCTTCTCCCTTTCCTTTCTTTTCTGCCCCCTTTATTTTTGTCTCTTGCTTTTTCTTTCCCTCTCTTCTTTCAGATTATCTCATTTATTCTGAACCTGTCTCTGTCTTCCTCACTCCTTTCCCTACCCCAACCCCTTCTTTCTCTAGATTGTTTACATATGAAGGGCTTTTCTCTCTCAGAGTTGCTCTCTTCTCTGAGACAAACAAATCTAAGACAGACCATTGCCCCATGCCCACCCCACCTTTTCTTTAGATCTAAACTTCACTGAGGGTGGGGGTTTGGTGTCCTGAGGAGACTCCTGAAAGCTGAATGGAGAGGAGGAAGAAAATGAAGAAAGGGTACCTGAGTGCTGGGCAAGGCACTGGCTGCGTTGCTGTGTCTCCCTGGCCTGAGGGACCTGGTGTCCCTCTAAGGCCTAGTGAAAAAGCTGCAGGAGGTACAGCCTCCACTTCTTCCCTTGGAGGATATTATCTCACCTCCAGGCAGGTTCTGAGCTAAGGTTCTGGCCTAACTGTTCTTTCCCTGAGGCAGATAGGGGAAGTGAAAAGTAGAGTAACTCCCTAGCATTTCCCTCTTTTCTTCCTCATCAGCAAGCCCCTCCTCCAGCCCTCTTTGGTGGCATGCCATGCCAAGAGCAGTGTGTAAAGGAACAAAAAATATCCAATGCAGTCAAGTCCTTCCCAGACTTTGCCACTGATCTGTCTCACCCTTCTGTCTCCCCTAATAGTTTATTTGGTTGGTCTGGACTCACTTGTGGCCTTTGATTAAATTCCTAAGGGGCCTGAAGAAGACATTGCTACTTAGAGGCACTTGAGCAAGGATCCCACCCCACACCCCAACTCTGACAGTCGTGGTGGGGGAGGCACTTCTTGGGGATGGAACCAGACAAGATAACAGGAGCTCATAAGGAAGCAGAAGCTGTGACAAGTTTAGTAGTCTCAAAATGGGTTATATCCCTTCCCCCATCACATCAGAATCTTGTGAAATGGGAAAACAACAGGAGGGGATCAAAAGAAGCTGACCTCTCACAGGCTGTCCAGGCAAGGCAGGGGTGGGAGTCAGACCTGGGTGAGAGGTGGGTGGAAGGCCCTCTTTGAGGTTGTGGCTGATCCCTGGTACTAGCTTTTCCCCTGGGGGCAGGAAGCCCTAGGAAGAGGGGACTGTAGGGTCCCCAGGGGATCTTTCCTCCCTCTCCTGCATGAGGCAGAGGCAAGCTGCCTGCCAACCCCCTCCCTCAAGGAATGGCCTTGCCTGGGAATGCCCACCACATACCTTCTTCTTTTTTTCTAGTCAAACTCTGTTTACTCCTTGGCCTGCCTCCCTCCTTCCTCCCCTCTCAACCTTTACTTCTGATTTCTATTTCATGGAATTTGGGATTGAAGTTAAACTACAACAGTGCCGCCAACACCAAGTCTTGCAGGAAAAAAATACAAAGAAATTTAACAAAAAAAAATATATTAATAAAAAAGTTCAAAAAAGGGGGGGATTGTCATCTCCTTTGGGGTGCGATGGCTTCAAATCGAAGCTCTCTGGGTGCTGAGGATGTACAAGGAGACCTTTTGGGGGACCCCGGGTGTATCATACAGTCTTGCAGCCCCAGTGCGATAAGAGCTCCGTCCCCTCAACACTAAAGCTTGAGGTCAGGATTCAAGAAGACTCAGCAGGTCGGCCCAGGAAGGGCGGGGTCCTGTGGTGGAGGCGGGGAGAGGGAAGGAACAGACCGAGCACCAACCGCCGCTCCGCCCCGTACCAGGAAGTGCTAGGGGGGAAAGGAGCAGAGTTGACAAGCCAGGTGAGGCTGGTGTACTGCGGTGGGGAGGCGAAACTGTGTGACATGGTGGGGGCTGGGGGCAATGGGGAGGAATCCCACAGAACAAACAGCCCTGGGACGTAGAAGGAAAAGGAATGGCTGAGCTAGCGATGGGATACCAGGTCGGGGAAAGAAGAGGGGGAAGAGGCGGAGGTTTTGCGCATGCTCAGTAGCAAGGGACGCAGGGTGGAGCCGAGACGCATGCGTAGTGGGAATCTTCTTGGGCAGTGAGATGGGGGCGGAATTGGAGACCCACGTGGGGGAAAGGTAAATATGGGCTCACTTTTGGGGTAGCTGTGGGCCCTGGGCTCTTAGGGTCTTGGCACAGGACAAGCCTAGGCAGAAAGACCAGGCATACCCGACGAGAGAATGTTAAAGCACTCTCCTCCACTCCCGAGCTCTGCCCCCCAGGATGGTGGCGCCTTCGCTAAAGCTTCAGGATCTAATCGAAGAGATTCGCGGCGCCAAGACTCAGGCTCAGGAGCGAGAGGTGATCCAGAAGGAGTGTGCCCACATTCGGGCCTCCTTCCGTGATGGGGACCCTCTACATAGACACCGCCAGCTGGCCAAACTGCTCTACGTCCACATGTTGGGCTACCCCGCCCACTTTGGACAGGTACTGGTCAGGGATACCTACCTTCTGAGTTTGATGAGGAAGACTTGGGGGCAGGGTCTCGAACCTTCTCATCTGTTTGTGCCCTGATTTTTTTCATCCTACAGTTTCTGAACCCTCAGCATGCACCACAAAGCTCTTTTCCCAATGAGTCATCAGCTGGCCTGAACCCTTCATTCTCTGGCCAGTCCCATTTAGGGCACCACCTCCTCCTCCCCCATCCTCTTCAACTCCTGGTTCCTTGAAACTACCTACTAATGCCTGAATCTCCTAAGCCTCTCCTCTTGTTGAGGGGAGGGTGATGAGATATAATGCTTCACAAGATAATCTGGTGTTAAAGAGGAAGATGGAACAGGGATGTTAGTGTCTCCAGTTTCACCCTGCCCCTTCCTGGTCTGCTCCCTTCCCTGTAGATGGAGTGCCTGAAACTGATCGCCTCCCCCAGATTCACAGACAAGAGGGTGGGCTACCTGGGGGCCATGCTTCTATTGGATGAGAGGCAGGATGCCCATCTGCTCATTACCAACAGCATCAAGAAGTGAGAGGGTTCTGGGAGTAACATGGAATCAGGGAGATGGGAGAGTTGGGAAATCCCAGGGGGCTGCCTGTTGTAGGCACTGGGAAGGACTGGTTTTCTCAGAGGCGCAACTGACTGTCCACCCAACCCTGCAGTGACCTGAACCAGGGGATTCAGCCAGTACAAGGCCTGGCCCTGTGTACTCTGAGCACCATGGGCTCTGCTGAGATGTGCCAAGACCTGGCCATGGAGGTGGAAAAACTGCTCCTGCAGCCCAGCCCCTATGTGCGCAAGAAGGTGAGATGGCAGGACTCTAGCCACTTTCTTCTCCAGAAACTGTCCCCTATCTGCCATGCAGTACAGGTTGGGGGAGTCCCTCCCTGCGGACACCGGTCTGAGGTCCCTAACCTCGACAGGCTATTCTGACTGCAGTGCACATAATCCGGAAGGTTCCCGAGCTCTCCAACATCTTCCTCCCATCCTGTGCCCAGCTGCTGTATGAGCGCCACCACGGTAAGGAAGGCCATGGAGCTCCCTGTCTTCTTCAGCTCTGGCTATGGACAGAAGTAAAAATTGGGAAAGGAACACCAGCTCATAGGAGAAGAATAGCATGCACACACAAACATACATGCAGTAGACTCTCCCTTGCCCCTGGCCCACAATTCACTTCACCCCCACCCTGACCCCAGGCGTCCTGCTGGGCACCATCACGTTGATCACGGAACTCTGCGAACGAAGCCCTGCAGCCCTCGGGCACTTTCAAAAGGTGGGCTGGTGAAGGACAGGCCCTGGGCCTGGAAAAGAGGGGCAGTGGGGAAAGAATGGGACTTAAGATGGACAGGATCAGGAAGAATGCCCAGACAAGGTTCTGCCCTCCCTCCAGGTGGTACCCCAGCTCGTACAGATCCTCCGGACTCTGGTAACAACGGGATACTCCACAGAACACAGCATATCTGGAGTCAGCGACCCCTTCCTGCAGGTGGGCCTAACTTTTGCTGCTGTATCCCTGGAACATTGAGGGCTTAGCAATAAGACCATGGCTGGTGGTTACCTCCCAGAGAACACTTTGGCTCAGTGTCCTGGGCAAGAGGGTGGCAGGCACAGGATTGCCCAGGTCATCTCAGGACCAGTAGGGGGAGAAGAAATGCCTGTAGGTCAGAAAATACAGTTTGGTAACAATTTTTAAAAAGCCTGCCCTAAAATCCCCCAGCCTCATATACATTTGATCCCCTCCAAGGGCCCAGGGGACCTGTGGAGGAGAGAGGGAGAGGTGGGGAGGCTCTAGGGATCTAGTCCAACCCCTCACAATGCTCTCCTCATGTTGGATTTTTCTCCTCAGCCCCACAACTCCTTATCCAATGAACCCCTCCACCTTTCAACCTTTAACCCAACCTCAGGTCCAGATACTTCGTCTGCTTCGGATTTTGGGCCGGAACCACGAGGAGAGCAGTGAGGCCATGAATGACTTGCTGGCCCAGGTGGGGGGCTAGGAAGGGGGCATAGGATAGCCATGTTGCTCTGTGACCCCACCACCCCGGGCATCCCTCACATAATCACTCATCGCACAGTAGCCATATAATCGCCTCTGTCCCCTGCAGACAGTGAACTCCATGAAGGAGGGACACAGTCTGTCTTAGTGCTATCACCCCAGTGCCCAGGCTGGCCCTGACACTTAGTAGGGGTTCAGGGAACATTGTTGGATGGTTGAGGGATGGACACATGGACATAATGGAGACCTTCAAAAGACCTAAGGAGAAGACAGAGCCCTGTGCAGATGCATTTCCTTTTCCATCCACTCAGGTGGCCACTAACACAGACACCAGCCGAAATGCGGGCAGTGCAGTCCTGTTTGAGACAGTGCTCACTATCATGGACATCCACTCTGCAGCTGGCCTACGGGTATCGTCCCCTCTGCCTCTCCCACTGTGGCCCCACCCACCAACCCAACCTAGGCAGATAGGTCCTGCTCATGGGTTTCCTTCCCCTACCTCCACCATCTTGCACCATGTGGTTCCACTTCTGAATGAGCAGGTCACTCCTTCCCTGACTGTCCTAACCTCTGCCTCTCATAGGTTCTAGCTGTCAACATTCTTGGCCGCTTCCTGCTCAACAGTGACAAAAACATTAGGTAATAGTCCCAGGTATCTGGCTAGTTTGTGCCACTGAGCCCCAGACCCTCTGCCCTCCTTCCTCCAGAGCCTCCTGAACACCTGCCTCTTACACTTAAACCCAGAGCAGGCGAGGAGGTAGGGGCTGATGGCCATGGCGTGATAGGGCCTCTCCCACCCTAATCAGGTACGTAGCCCTGATGTCATTGCTGCGGCTGGTGCAGTCTGATCACAGCGCTGTGCAGCGGCATCGGCCCACTGTGGTGGATTGTCTAAAGGAAACTGATGCCTCCCTCAGCCGGTGAGCAGAGATGGAGGGGACCAGAGGGCAGGGCAGAAGGCCCACTGCCTGGTGGCCAAGACTGAGCCAGCTCAGAGCAGCTGCAGTAAGGGCACTAAGGGGACAGGTACCTGGGGAAAGGGAGAGCCTGAGACATGGATCAGGGTGACCTGAGCTACCTGTGTAGACACCTGTCTTTTTCCTGCCAGGAGGGCCCTGGAACTAAGCCTGGCTCTGGTGAATAGCTCCAATGTAAGAGCCATGACACGGGAGCTGCAGGTGTTTCTGGAGTCCTGCCCCCCTGATCTACGGGCTGATTGTGCCTCAGGCATCCTGCTGGCTGCAGAGAGGTGAGGTGTCCAGGAGGCAGAGAGGGTGGAACCCGGGGAGGGTCAGTGCCATGACTGATGAGCCATTATTCCCCTTAGGTTTGCTCCAACCAAGCGGTGGCACATGGATACCATCCTGCATGTACTGACAACGGTGAGACGGGCTGTTCAGAGAGGTGGGCAGGAGCAGTCAGGGTTCACCACACAGACTTGGCCACATTCACCCCCTCCAGGCAGGCGCCTATGTGCGGGATGATGCAGTGGCCAACCTGACCCAGCTAATCGCAGGGGCTCAGGAGCTACACGCCTACTCTGTGCGCCGCCTCTACAGTGCTGTGGCAGAGGACATCTCCCAGGTACCATTCTCACCTACCAAGGCCCAGGACTGCCCAGCCACTCCCTAGACCATCCTGGGCCACCTCTTCCCTAAACCACATTTCTAACTACTTTCCCCTCAAGGTTATAGCCACTACGGCCGGGCACAGTGGCTCACGCCTATAATCCTAGCACTCTGGGAGGCCGAGGCGGGCAGATCGCTCAAGGTCAGGAGTTTGAAACCAGCCTGAGCAAGAGCAAGACCCCGTCTCTACTATAAATAGAAAGAAATTAATTGGCCAACTAAAAATATACAGAAAAAATTAGCCAGGCATGGTGGCGCATGCCTGTAGTCCCAGCCACTTGGGAGGCTGAGGCAGAAGGATTGCTTGAGCCCAGGAGTTTGAGGTTGCTGTGAGCTAAGCTGACGCCACGGCACTCACTCTAGCCCGGGCAACAGAGTGAGACTCTGAAAAAAAAAAAAAAAAAAAAAAAAAAAAAGGTTACAGCCATCTACTTAGTGCAGGAGACATTCAGACATTCAGGACAGAGTTCTGTTTTAAGTTAGAACACCTGGGCTTCTGTCCCGTTTCTGGTACCTACCGGCCCTGTAAGCACAGATAACCAATTTAGCTTTCTTTATGTGCCAAGTACTCAGCTTTCTACCCTGCCTACCTCCCAGAGCTGTCTTGAGAATTAAATGAGATAAAAGCTCTTCCTGTGTATTAGGTTTTATTATTACCTTGAAGGCTGAGTATCTCCAGCCAGTATCTATAGCCCCTTTTCCATCTTAATTAAGTAGGGTGGGCAGAAACCATCCACCCCTTCTTCAAGGGAGGACCCCTCTCACAACTCCATCCAGTGTGGTTAGGCCATGTAGTTCTGACGCTTGGCCACCAGAGGGCAGCAGGAGCCCAGGCACTGTTATAGAGCCAGGTAACAAACTTCCCTTTCCCCACCCCTCCCGTCCCCCTGGTCTCTGCACCACCTCAAAGGGATGTCTCAGAGTCTGGAAGTGAGGAGGGGACCCCAGACACTGGCCCAGTAGTGTTTCTTATCACACACAGCAACCGCTGGTACAGGTGGCAGCCTGGTGCATCGGGGAGTACGGGGACCTCCTGCTGGAGGGAAACTGTGAGGAAACTGAGCCGCTTCAGGTGAGATCTGCACTGGGGGTACACTGGGAAGGGACTAGTCAAGGGAGGCAGGACTGGCCCCGGGGTCACTACCTGTGTCCATGCCTGAAGGTGGAAGAAGAGGAGGTGTTAGCACTGTTGGAAAAGGTACTGCAGTCCCACATGTCCCTGCCAGCCACCCGAGGATATGCCCTTACAGCCCTCATGAAGCTGAGCACCCGGCTCCGTGGCGACAACAAGTATGTAGGGGTCCCAGCCCTTTGGGAGACATTATTTTGCTGTGCCCACCAGTTTGAGCATCTCTTTAGGAACCCAAACCCCAACTAACCCCCCACACAACTCCTTAGTCCTTAGCTTCTTGCTTTTGAGCCAGATCTTGGGTATCTCCTTGCTTGTGTGGGGCCTCTCCCTTCTCTGCCACATCCTGGAGTGGAAGGGCAGGGCAAGCTGGCATTGCCACTCACACCCTGCACTGTGGGCCAGGCGTATCCGCCAGGTGGTGTCCATCTACGGGAGCTGCCTAGACGTGGAGCTGCAGCAGCGGGCTGTGGAGTATAACGCACTCTTCCGGAAGTATGACCACATGAGGTGCGTCCACCACTCTGCTACAGTGTAGGACCCAAACCCCTGCCCTCTCAAATGCCCTTTTCTACATACAAGGGTGTCATCCTCACCTGTGTCCCTCATCCATGGTGAGAGCCTCCCACCAACTGTTCATTGAAGTGAAGCTGGCTTCTAACCCTCCTTGCTTATCTGAGAACCAGCAACATGCCATCTTAGGAAACCAGAAGGGCACTTCTGACCCGCCATGTGCCTGGCTCTCCATACTCTTAGCCCTCATCCCAGATGCCTCTTGTAAAAGATCCAGGGACCAAACAGAGGGACACACGTGCATTCCATCCTCTCAGGGCTGCCATCCTTGAAAAAATGCCTCTTGTGGAACGAGGTGGCCCTCAGGTAGGTGAGGAAGCAAAGGAAAGTAAAGAAGCAGCCAAGTTTTCAGAAGCAGCCCCTGTGCCCACAGAGCCCCAGGTGAGAAGGCTGGAAGCCCTGGGTGAGGACTTGCCTGGGCTTCCATACCCAGCCCTAACCCTTCTACCGTTTCTCCCAGGCCTCCAAGCTCTTGGATCTGCTAGATCTCTTGGATGGCCCTTCTGAGGATGCCCAGCATCCTCCCCCTCTGGATCCCTCCCCAGGAGATGCTTTAGTACAACTCCTTGACCTTCCCTGTGCACCTCCACCCCCTGGTAAGCCTCAGCAAAGGGGAGATGTCTTAAGAGAAGGTGGGTGGAAATGTGACACTGCTTTTTCTGAGCCAAGGACTGAGGCTTATACACCCTTTTCCCTCCTGTGTGCTTATCCCACCCCAATCCCAGTGGGTGAAAGTGTTAATTTGATAACACCAGTCCCCTCCTGGCCACCCTTCAATGTCTTCTGTTTGTTGCAGACTTCCTCCCCCGCCCTTCTCATGCCACTTCCCCACTACCCACTGCACTGGCCCCTTAGCTCCTCACACCCTCCCACCCTTGACATTTCATGTTCCTTTTTACATCAAATGTTCTTCCCCCGGCACACTGAATGACCAGCTCATTCTCCCTCTTCAGGCTTCAGCTAAAATGTCAGATGCCTTCCCCTACCACTCCTATTTAAGTTAGCTGTTCCCAGTTATTCTGGCATAATGTATTTCCTTCATGGCATCCATTACAGCCTGTGAATATGTTGCTTGTTTTATTTTTTATTGTTTCTCTCCCTCCACTAGACTATAAATTCCAACCTCATCTTCTTGTCCACCAAATACCTAGTATTTTGAGCAGTACAGGGCCAGGAGGTGCTCAATTTTTGTTGAATGAATGAATGAACATGTTATCTTGAGCCTGCACACTGAGCTGCCTCTCTCCCTACTTTAGCGCCCATCCCATCTCTCAAAGTGTTTGAGCGTGAGGGAGTACAGCTGAATCTGTCTTTCATTCGACCTCCTGGAAACCCTGCTTTACTTTTAATCACGGTTACCGTCACCAACTCTTCGGGGGGTGATGTCACCCACTTCATCTGCCAGGCTGCTGTGCCCAAGGTTTGTAAAGATCAGGGTTTAGAGGTGGCCTGGGCACTCCAGGAGAAAAGGCCACTAAGTAGAAGAGATGGGCGGGAGAGAATGAGATGGAAGGGAATGAGACAAGCACTTGAGGAGTTATGGGAAGAGGGTCTGGAACCACTGGGTGTGGAGGGGTTGTCTGAACCCAGCCAGCCACCCAAACCTCCTGTGTTCAGAGTTTCCAGCTGCAGCTACAGGCCCCCAGTGGGGACACAGTTCCAGCTCAGGGTGGCCTTCCCATCACCCAGCTCTTCAGAATCCTCAATCCTAACAAGGTAAGCTTCAGGAGCACACTGCCGCCCTCCAGAATAAGACCCAGGGACAGGAGAAGCCGTGAATGCTAATCCTGGTCTCTACTCTCCTGTTCTAGGCCCCCTTGCGGCTAAAGCTACGCCTCACCTACAACCACTTTGGCCAGCCCGTGCAGGAGATCTTTGAGGTGAACAACGTGCCTGTGGAAACATGGCAGTAACTGTCTCCATTCACAGCCTAAAATCCTCCTGTATTCCAAACCCCAAGGGCTCCTAGCCACTTGGAACTTACATCTGAGAGCTACCAGCAGGTGGCGCTCTGGTCCTTCATTTGCTACTGCAAAACTGTGGGAGCCTGCCCCCCCTCCCACAAATAATGAAAGCCCAATAAAGCCTGAGGGGGAATGAAAGCCATATTTGGGTATATTTGAAGTAGAAAACGTGTATGAATAACAGCCAGGGAAGAGCCCCTTACACAGAATTACGATTTTTTCCCGAGGCTTGAGAACCTGTCTCAACAAGGAGGGTTTTCTTTCTACCACTTCACGTTGGGGAGCAAATTTGCCCTTAAACTTCCACAGAAGACACTCTGTTTACCCTCTGCACCAGAACTGGGCACAGTGGCAAAATCTAATCAGAATTTCTAGGTTTCTAACAGGGATTCCCAACCATTTCTCCAACTTGCTGCTATTCCCCACACCCCAAGGCAGGGAAATCCCTGCTGCCTCCCCTCATCTCTAACTCAGCTGTAAGGCGGTTTAGGAGCCGCTGGCAGAATCAATGGCATCGACCAAGGGAGGGGGGTGGCAAGGGATTTTCCTGTGCTTAACTACTGATCACGGCTAAGTGGAAATCCTATAAACACGAGCGGAAATCAATGGAGGCTGCTTAGCGGCCAGGGGAGAGGGGCGGCCCACAGATTGCATCTGACGGATGAGGGAGAGGAAGCAGCCAGGGAGGGCTCAAGGAAGGGTAGCTTAGAGTAGGGTGAAGGAACAGGCAGAGCTGGAGAGGGAGGAGTCACTGTGAGAAGGGAAGCCAAGGGAAGAGGCACAGTGAGCCCAGGAGTGGATCCTGTTAGACCCAGAGTTCTCCTCCCCTTCTAGGAAGTGACACCCTTAGCCCAGGCTGCTGTTTAGTCCCCTGTGGCCTCTCTCTGGCTGCAGCTGTTTACTTCTAGCAGGCGCTGATAGACTTGAGGCCGGAAGCGCTGTAGGTACACGATCAGCTTGGCAGGCACTGTCTCCTGTGCTGGCACACCTACAGACGAAAAGACAATGAAGAGAGAAGCAGACAGAGCCACTAATGCTTTGACTCTGCTCCCTGCCCACTCAGCCAGGACCCCAAAGTTGTTTCCAAGGCAGCACTGGATTCTGAATACTATCCACCCAGCTTCTATAACCCACCAGGCTACTCCCTTACTGGCATGCAGAAGAGGGACTGAAAAGAGCCACTGCAGGCAGGAGTGGATGAACTGTCTACAAGGGAACCATGCTTGGAAACAGAAAAACAAATCTGCCAAAGCTTACCCCACTGTCTCACATAAATACAATGTTCTTATCTTTTACTAAAGATCAACAGGACAAATTAAAAGAGGATCTAGGTAGTTGTAAAAACAAAAAGAAGTTTAGGAAGGAAGGGTCAAAGCAGAGGACTGACAAATGGAACTGAAGGAGACCTGGAGAGAAGTATGAGAACTAAATGAGACAGCATGACTAAGATAAAGACACATGGAAAGTAGCA
>CAUYRT010031839.1:0-57031 GCA_963574885.1 Lepilemur ruficaudatus | reverse complement strand
GCTTATCAAAAAAATAATCCATCACGACCAAGTGGGCTTCATCCCAGAGATGCAGCGATGATTCAACATATGTAAATCTATAAATGTAATTCACCACATAAATAGAAGTAAAAACTTAGTGATTGTAATTCAAGTAACTTGGTTGACTGTGGTCTTCCCCAGGGGCACCAGATCTGAAACTCCACTGCCAGCAGCTTATCTCCTGGGTTTCTATTTTAGAGCTATTCCTACAATTTCCAGCCAATTATAGATATTACTGGCATTAGAGTGCCCCACTCTCATTAAGAGAAATAACCTGGGTTCTTAAGCAAGTTAAAATGCAAATATTTTGAATCAATTGAGTGTTTTCAGCTGTGGATGGGGATGGGCACTTGCTTCCCCCTCCTAAGAATCTGGACTAAAGTCACTGTCAAATGTGAGAACTGGGGATGAGTTTGGTAGGACATGTGCTAAGTTTTGATGCTCCTTGCAGAGTGATTTCTAAGAAATTTCCTGAAAGATTGTCCAGATTGACAGAAAGAACAATGATTCCCTGTCACTTAGATAAGGTTCTGACAATTAGAGGACATCCAAAGAAGAAACATCTCGATCCCAATATGGTACAATGGCTCAAGTCAACGAAGATGTCAGTGTCACAGGCTGGGTCCCCAGAGTAACAGACTTGAACACAGAGTTTAGTGTGTAGGAAGTTTATGAAAGAGTGCTCTTGGGATTGAATCTGTGTAAGAGAAGAGGCGAAAGCAGGACTGGGCACAGGGAGAAGTTGAACTGTGATGCTGAACATCTCAATGGAAGACACAGTCAACCCTATGGGGAGTTCTGAACATGGAGTCATCTTCAAAAGTTACCCACATGCAGGAAAATGGGGAAAGGACATGCCATAGCCCCGTGTTGATTAGTCACTGGATATGGGCCACTCAGGAAGGAGGTGGGACCTTGTCACAGCAGGGCCACTTACCTCCTCCAAGATGGTGATTCTTCTCCATGCTTGCCTGTCCACTGTCACAAGGAGCTAAAGTGCCCAAGCAACAGCCAGAGTTTATCACCCAGTAAGACTCCAATGCTGAGACAGTCTCAACAGAAGTGTCACGTGACCTCACAGAGAGTCCGAGGGTAGAATAACTTACAGAGCTATTCCACATTGGGGTGATGTGGCTGGGACTGGCCAGGACTTCATAACCAGTATTGACCAGTTGTGGGACACTGGTCACCCCAGGAAGTATGTGTGACCTGGGCTGGGGACTCTCCTCAGCTGGGGCAACCCCCAGCTTCACTCTGCTGGAATATGTTTGGAAGTGTCTAAAGATATTTTGTCTGTTTTTACAAATATTGGATGGTGCTATTGGGCTTTTTGGAGTTTCGTACTCATTGGAGACTTATGTTTATTTCTTTAAACATAATACACATAGCTATTTTGTAGTCTGTATTTTATAATTCTAACATTTGAAGTCTTTATGATTTGGTTCTATTGTCTGTTATGTCTGCTAGTTCTCATGTTGTCATGTTTGTACAACTGGTCATATTTGAACAAGGGCTGGTTATTGTATTTGAAAAATAATTTAGGAATGAATGATTGATATCTGAGATTATGGAGCTTTTCTCTGGAGACTATTTTTATTTGTTCCTGGGTCATTCCAAGTAAGGGTCATGCTTCATCTAAGTCCAGGGCTCGGGTCCTTTGCCTTGGTTTGCATCTGGGTGATGTAAACCTGGGCTGTGAATCCATGCAAGGGCTGGTTTACTTTAGGCTTACCACTTCCCTGAGAGTACAGGCCTTTGGACCCCAGATCAGTATATATGGGGAGGAATGGGACTTTTCACCATGGACCGGCCCCAGGCTTTGACTTTTTCCTACTTGCTTTGAGAGGCCATCAAAACAGCACCTCAATTTGCATGTTTCTTCAGGTTTGGAAAATGCTACTGGGGTCAAAGTAATTTCATGTGCTCAGTTTACCTTCCTGGGACTTTGCCTTGTGTAGTTTTGAAGATTCAGTCCTATCTTGTTAACTCCTGGACTTTTAAAGAAAAAAAAGTATGAAAATTATTTTACTCAGCTTTTTAAAAGTTGTCTTTATTGGGAGGGAAGAAACCTGTAGTGCTTCTCATACGTGGTCAAACCCTGTGAGTGTTTTTGTTTGTTTTGTTTTGTTTTTTGAGATAGAGTCTCACTCTATAGCTGGGGGTAGAGTGCAGTAGCATCATAGCTCACAGTAACCTCAAATTCCTGGACTCAAGTGATCCTCCTACCTCAGTCTCCTAAGTAGCTGGGACTACAGGGGCACATCATGACACTGAAATAATTTTTCTATCTTTTAGTAGAGATCAGTGTTGCTCTTGCTCAGGCTGGTCTCAAACACCTGACCTCAAGTGATCCTTCTCCCTCAGCCTCCCAGAAAGCTGGGATTACAGGGGTGAGCCAACATGCCTGGCCAAACCCTGTGGTATTCTCTATGAGAATACAATGTGGGTCAGGACGTATTTTATTCAGTATCTTAAATTTGCAAGGTTATTTTACTGGTTGATGTTAAGGTCACATAAGTCCTATATTAGCTGTGCATGGTTCTAAGAATTTAGAATAAATAAAATTTTATAACCTCACTAAGCATGGATCTGATTTTCTATTTAGAATGTAACCACATAAACAGAAGATTTTATATCCAATTATAATTTCTCTAAAACTAACAGGATATGATACCTGAACTTTTTTTTTTATTTCAGCATATTATGGGGGTACAAATGTTACGGTTATGTATATTACCCTTGCCCTCCCTACCCCCTCGAGTCAGAGCTTCAAGCATGACCATCCCCCAGACAGTGATACCTAAACGTTTTAAATAAAGCTATAGAAATATCTACATCATCAATGATATTTTAAGTTCTTCATAACTTAACAGGAGAGGGGATTAGCTTTTGACAACTTCTTTGAGGATGAGAAAAATAAAAAGAAGTATTTTTTCAATACAAGTGAGGCAATCATTTTCAGTGATAGGGAGAAAATTCAGGTCCTCCTAATAATTAGAGAGCCAGCATGTAGTAATTACATGAGAAAAGCCTCTCAGAGATATCAAGGTAAACTAAACCTTCCAGGTTAGTGTCATTTTCCTTACTTAAGTGCCATACACAACTGTTGAACAACTTTCAAAAGAATAATAAACTTTCATCTTTCTGATTCAAGGTTACTCTAGCCTGGAGAGACAAGTTCCCTATTTGGGGAGCTAGTCACCCACAAATGGACCCTCATGACATAAATGAAACCTGAAACTATTTAAATGGCAGATTTATTTCCATGAGGTCAATTTAAACCCAAAAGATTTCATTCTCTCAAATTATTGCTTCTCCCTTGCAATGCTGTGGTTTATAATAGAGTTATTATTAGCTTTGACCGCGATCATGCCCCTCTGACAGCTTCCCCACCTGCCTGGACCAAGTGATCTCCTCCCCCTGGAATGCTGGTTGCATTTACTCTTCATACCACTCCACTGGCACTTAGTATTGCATAATGCCACTTAGCCTTTTATGGGCCTGGTATCTCCTCAAGGAGACTGAACCCCAGGAGGACACAGACCCAGCCATGTCACACCTTGTTATAGGTCCCTGAAATGCCCGGTACCAGCACCTTTCACACAAGGTATTCAATACATGTTTGCAGACGGTAATGATGATTCATATTGCACTTGGGTGAGAAATGAATTTTAGTCACTCTGTGTCCTCAGTCCCTAGCACATTGCCTGGCCCCGAGTAGGTATTCAAGAAAAAGCTGACTGAATGAATGAAAAAATGAATGAAGGGATGAATCACTAGATTAAAACAGGCTAGAAACACACAGAGAGAATGGAGAACATCATGATCAGATTATTTCTTAGCCCTTCTTTTTAAAAATGTGAAAATCATCACACTTCCTCTTCTTTTAGTTGACCACACAAAGATAGATGGTGATTTAATCACATTAGCCCAGTGCTGTTAAGACCCATGCCCCTTTTTCTGGCCTCGGGAAGACGGAATATAAGTGTAGAGTGTCCTCACTGTCTCCCCAATGCCATTGCCCTGTTCTGTGAACACACAGAGAAATCCAATGTCTGTAACATTCAGTCTCTGATCTTCTGCTTCACTTTAGAAGGAAAATGTGACCCATTCTCTGGGATTGTGAGCAAATAGGACATTGGAAAACTCTGTCTATAACAAGAGGCAGGTATTAAAATGAGGTAAAGAAACAGGTGTAAACATCAGCTAAAAGTTACATGAATCAGCACTGAATTAGCATTGAATCACTCCTTTGATGGAGTATTACTTTCCTGAGTAGATACGTTATTCACTAAGATTCCTTCCAGCCCAAAGATTCAATGCAACATAGTAGGAAATATAGATTTTAGAATTCAAAGACTTAGGTGTCAAATTCTGCTTTCACCTTTCACAAGTTGTGTGCTTTCAGTGAATCATGTTGTGTGGCCCTCCAATTACTCCCGTGTAGACTAGGATTTATAATTCCCACCCTACTTCTCGCAGCAGAACCATGAGACTCACTGAGGGCATGTATGTGAAAATACTTAGCACTGCTCAGATGTTAAACATTAATTGACAGCTAAGGAAACAGGGGTCCTGAGAATATAAATATCTTCCCAAGAGACTCTACAGGCCATTTCCTGAAGCATTTCCTTGCCTGTAGTGTTAGTTCCACAGATCACAAATTTCACAAATGGTAATAGCCATGACATGACAAAATCATTCCAAACAACTACAGGAAATTTCATACTAAACAAAAGTAAGCAAATTCTTTAACTGCAGAACTTATCAGGGCCATTAGCCTGGTCATGTGCTTTGTGAGTCTCTAAGCATTTCCCGCTCTTAATAGACAGGGTGTCAAAGAATTAGGATTCCAGGGAGCCCAACATGGGAAACACTGACCTAGTTTATTGTCCAGGCCTGATTTCAGAGTACTGTAATTCAGTATTATTCCAAGTACGCAAATAGCAGTTTGAGAAGTATTTGTTCCCCATCTGTGATGAGAAAACCAGCTATGTGGAAACGTAAATCAACACACTGCTTCCTTCATCAGGAAAGTCTTGCTACTGAGAAAAAAAGTCTGTTAGCTGAGTGTATGGGCTTATTCTGGTGCAATGGTCAGCTTTCACATCAGCGGTGGTCCCCACACTACTCTTTGAGTAAGATTGCTCTGATTAACTGGATAAAGATGTGGCTTTAGTGAAAAGGCAGAAGCTAAAAGAACAGAAGCCTTTTTCGTACCTTGCGCTTGGCAGCCGTGTGAAGTCTGGACGTTGTCTAATTCAGCAAGCCCTAGGCTCTCAGAGGTTGGAGGGTTGGCCCTCAGGTGACCGACTCCTGCCTTCCTTGCTGAAGCTGACCTCACTACTAACTGGCTCCGGCCCTCAGTAAGCACACTGGGAGGCGACCCTCCCAACAGGATAGAAAGCCAAGCCCTGCTAGACTCCCTTCCGGACACAAGCTGATCTAACTGAGGTGTGTGAAGAGCAGGCAATAAACTTCCCATCATCAGCCCTGGGACCTAAACAGCAGCCTTCCAGTTAGGTCTTCCACCGGAAACAAGTAACACAGTCAAAGGAGGGAAACTGAGGAGAGTTTAATAAAGGATGATTTACAGAGATGCACTGTGTTGAAAGAAGCCAACAAGGAACAGTGACTGGTAACTGTGGAAAGCTGTAGCCACACTTAGGTCAGGGAGGAGTGGGAGTCAGCCTGGACCTCACTTTCCTCTCTTCCTGCCTTCTCTGCCGGCGCATCTCATTGGCTCCCTAACCAGAAGCTGGAGGACAAAAGTAGCTTGTCTCTGTGGCCCTTAAGTGTCCATCAAAGGAGCAGGGGGCAGTACAGTGGCTCTGGAAGGTGTGTGAGTCATCCATGGGCTCACCCATGTGCCCGTCCACAGCACTCTGCTTTGTGAGCGGTCCATAAAGGGCACAGGGCAGTGTGGAGCATGTCTGGAAGGAAAAATGGTACATGTCTAGCACAGTGGCATTCTCTACAGAGCTCAAAAAACAAATTGAGTTAAAATAGCAAGGCTCGTGGTTTCTGTTGGCCTCTCTTGTCAAAACTTTTGCCAAGCAAGTCATTTTTCTCCTTTTCAATGCTGTCATAGTACCAGCCTGCCTTTGCACTGATCACATTTTTCCAGAATCCAATTCTCGAGACAAAAATAGGGTGGATATGTTTGCCACTAAAAACCTCATAAATCTGCACACTAGAAACTATGCTAATAAGCACTGGTATTTCAAGTATAGTCTTCCCTGATATGATTTCTGTCTAATTTTTAGAGAATGGGTTGATTTGATGTTATTGTATTTTTTCTTTTCTTCTTCTTCTTCTTTTTTTTTTTTGAGGAAAGGGAAAGAGGAGTTTATTAATTTGCTGTCAAATGAGGATGTTGTCAGACTCCCATCTCAAAGTACCAGCATCCTGCTTCTGAGCAGACATACAGAACTTTTAAAAGTTCTGATTCAGCCCATCTTTGGCTAAGACAATAAGACAATCTCATGACTCCTGATGTTATTTTCATATACTCACACTCCCCACTAAGGACACGTCCCTGGTATAAACCTGGTACTCTCTACTTGCCAACTCCCCAAAGGCCTTTTGCCCTGGGGATCCTCACCTCCTGACATTCTCACTGTTGCAGACACATGGATATTAAGTGTTTACCCTAAGTGTCAGCTTGTAGGATGAGGCTGCAGAGGCAGGCTCTAGGAGCAGTGAAACTCCTGGACTCTGTGTACAGGGTATGGCTAAGTAATTACTCTTTGTGCAGTCCCCATTAGAGTACCTGTGGGCACAGTGCTTGGTTGGGCATCTGGAAGCCCACAAGAAAAGTAACTCCTTGGAAACAGATATTCTGTATTATCAGTCTCTGCATTTCTCTGTTTTCTCCTTTGGTTACCAAATGGATATATACTGACTGCCTAACAAACCGGACAGAAAGCCTAAGTCCTAATGAGAACTTTTCTTTTTCTTAATTTTTTTTTAATTAGACATCCTACCATTGAATGAGTACTTTTCTTTTAAACAGGATCACCTTTGGAGGCAATGTAATGCCAACAATGTTTTCATTGCTAAAAGATCTTTGTCTACTTCAACTTTCAGTGGACAGTCTCAATGGTAGCAAATATTTGTCTTCTATGGACAGATTTTGTTAAATGTTTATTTTGTTATTTTACTATATGGCTACCAACTATGGCAGTCATGTAGCTGATAGCAATGTGAGTAAAAACAAAAAGAGCGAGAATTACAACATCGTTGGACTGGTTTTGTTGTATGCCTAGGATAGCATTTCTGGCTCAGTTGCAGAGACAGAATCTACTCTATCTAGCTAGTTCAAGCAAGAAATAATTTATTACAGAGTGTAAAATGGAAGTTGGAGAACAAACTTCAAGTTGTGCTTCCAAGTTTTGGGAATGTGCTCCCAAAACTATGTCCCAGAACTAGGCATGGCCTCCAAAGGAGCTCTACTTTTCTCTTATTTTCTCTTTCTTTCTTTTTATTTTTTATTTTTTTCAGAGAGACAGGGCTTCATTCTGTTGCTCAGGCTGGAGTGCAGTGGCACAATCATAGCTCATGTCTCACTGCAATCTTGAACTCTTGAGCTCAAGCAATCTTTCCACCCCAGCCTCTGAAGTAGCTGAGATTATAAGCGTAAGCCGCTGTGCCCAGCTACCTTTCTTAGGATTGGTAGAATGCTGGCTCAAACCACACCGCCATTGCTACCACTGAGAAGCCTCCCTGGTCAGGAAGCTGTTCCTACTTCTGTAGGTGCCGGGAGTATGCCACACCTGCTATAATCAACACCAGTGAAACAGATGCCCCACACCTTGTTTTTCAACACCAAAAAACCATGTTTGCCTATTTGAAGGCAGAAAAGCCAAATGCCTTCATGACCCAGGTTGCCAACAGAAATGGCAAAAGCGTGGTCTCCACCAAACTCTTGCCATCAAATCTTATGTATGTACCCCTAAGGCTGAACCTAGATCGTATCTGGAAAGGGAGAATAGGAAATGTTGTTTTAAAATGTACAGACTCTGTTGTACATCAAGTTTCTAGAAGAGAGCCCCTCAAAGTATGATCCTCCTGCAACCTGCCTCCGAATCTCTTAGAGGATTTGTTAAAATGCAGATTTCCTGTTCCTATGCCAGCTCTCTGAGATTAAGGCCCAGGACTATGCATCGAATGAGGGGTGGGGAGCCTGCAGCCTCAAGGCTGCATGTGGCCCTCCAGAGCCCCAAGTGTGGCCCCTCTGCCGAATCCAAACTGCACAGAACAAATCCCTTTGGATTCAGTCAAAAGGCCACACTCAAGGATCCAGAAGGCCACATGTGGCCCCGAGGCCGCAGGTTCCGCACCCCATTACCCACTAATGAATGGTGAAATCAATCTGCTGGGCTGTGATAAGCATATTTTAAGAAATTAAAGAGCAAAATGGGTGGTACCTGAATATATCACCCATGGTAAAGATAAAGTATTATTTCATAAAACTTGATTTAGTTATATAGGTATAGAAATAGAAATAGATATAGATGTAAAGTATATACATGAAATGAATCACAAGGTGAAATGTTTCTTATTGGGCCATGTAGTCAACAAAGTCCAGAAAATCCTTCTCCACAAGGAGGTGGGATGGCTTTCAGGTGCTATTCCTCCAAGTTACCATAGCTAGTAAACAAACTGTAGGAAGTTTAAGAAAATAAGTTTCAAAATGTTCTGAGCAACGACAGATCATTTTTATATGTCTTTAATCTCCCAAGAGGCCACGTTCAAGGGCACAATTAGAGTAGAAACAGGCACTTATTAAACACCTATGGGCCAGACAGTCTGCTGAGTACCTTCTGTGTTTTCTTGGGTGAACCTCATCACCCCCAATGTGAAGTAGGTGTGACCAGTGCCATTTCTCAGATAGGAATGTGACTCAGAAGCTCAACGACTTACTGGAAGTCCCAGGTATGAGGTGATGGAGCTAAGTATTGGGATATAACAGTTTCAAACACGGCTTCTGCCCCTCTGGAATGGAAAACAGTGCCAGAAATTTAGTTGCATTGAGAGAGGCCCCTTTGCACTGCTGCAGGTCAAATCCTGTGCGTGTGTTTGGGTAAAGACCTGCCTACTTTATAATTGACCAGCTTTGTCTTAAGTGATCTCTAATGCCTCTTCCTCTTCTTTCCTTTTCCTTTTTTTTTTATAGCTTTATTGAGGTATAACTGGTGTATAATAAACCGCACATATCCAAAGTGCACAGTTCGATGAATTTGACATGTTTGCATACACCTGTTAAACCATCGTCACAATCAAGTTAAATATCCCAGAAGTTTCCTGCTGCCCAATTGATCAACTTTTACAGTTGTTTTGCATTTTAGATAAACAGTGTCCTCAAAGATGAAAGACGACAATCTTTTTTCTGAAGAGGATGCAATATTGTTTTCAAAATTGTATTTCCTGACAGAAATATAAACTCCAGAGTTCCTTATCTGCCACAATGCGATACCCAACCTGAGTGAATTCCCAACTCTGGGTCATGGTTTTCAGTCTCAAGGTGCTGGTGTAGATTCTGATGCTATGCCAGGCACTCTCTCTTCCTGGCTCCTCATCTCTGTAACAATGGCAAAGGACTCCCTGATCGCCCTCACCTGATATGGCTGGAGCAGAAGTTAGAAATGAGGTCCCTGCAAGGTCACCACACAATGGAAGAAATCTGCAGCCTTAGGGAAATTATATCACCTGTCCTACAGAAGCATTCTTGTTTTGTGTATGAAGGCTCTGCCATCATTTTGGAACCAAGAACCTTGTTCATTCCCCCGTAATCTCTTTATACCCATGTCTTGCCACTTTGCCTGCTTCCTTTGGACTTCGCAGCTTAGATGGTTCCCCACCTGCATTCCTAACGCTGTGATACATTTCCTTTGCTCCATCATCACTGTATGTCGTAATTATCTGGGGACCATGATCAAGCATTCCTGGGCTTTGGCCCTGGAGACTCTGACCCTGCAGGTCTAGGGGTAAGCCAGGAGTCTGCATTTCACAAGTTCTTAGGGACATTCTGATGCAGGTGGTCAGGGGATCACACTGTGAGAAACACTGTGAGAACACTATTGACATTTATTAGAAAAAAGAAAACAACTCTCCTTGGAAATGGGGTTTCTGATTCCATTACATCTTTGCTGGCTGCACCTACCACAGTGCCCTGCACATGGCAATGAGTAAGTATTTGGCTTTTGTTGTTCTTAAGATTGTTTCATAGCAATTTTTATTTTTTCAGATTTTAAAAGTAATAGAATATAAGCCACTAGGCCTGGGCTCCCCCGGCCATGAGATTCAGACAGCGCACACTTGCTCTGACTCCTAGTGAACATTCCCTGTCGGGTGATCTCTGACTACCATGGGCACAGCCAACGGCAGAAACAGCTCTCTCTGTTGGAGACGTGGTGAATAGTTCCGTTGAAGAGTCAAGGACCCATTTTTTTTTTTTTTTTTTTTTTGAGACAGAGTCTCACTCTGTTGCCTGGGCTAGAGTGCTGTGGCGTCAGCTTAGCTCACAGCAACCTCAAACTCCTGGGCTCAAGCAATCCTTCTGCCTCAGCCTCCCAAGTAGCTGGGACTACAGGCATGTGCCACCATGCCCGGGTGATTTTTTCTATATATATCTTTAGTTGGCCAATTAATTTCTTTCTTTCTATTTATAGTAGAGACGGGGTCTCACTCTTGCTCAGGCTGGTTTCGAACTCCTGACCTTGAGCAATCCGCCCGCCTCAGCCTCCCAGAGTGCTAGGATTATAGGCGTGAGCCACCGCGCCCGGCTGTACAGGTATTTTTAATAGGTATTTTGATAGATATTGGCAAATTGTCCTCCAGAAAGGTTGCACCACTTGTATCCCCCCAACAGTGTATAAGTGTCCATTTCTCCACATACTCACCAGCACTGGGTATCATCATCTCTAATTTTTGTCAATCTGATAGATGAAACATGCTATTTGATTGTTGTTTTGATTTGTATTTCTTTAAGGATGAAGTTTCACATGTGTGTGGACCATTTTAGTGAATTGCCTATTCATGTCCTTTGTCTGTTTTTTTCTGTTTTGTCTTATTGATTTGTAAAAGCTCATGGCAAAATGAGGACATTTGCCCTTTCTCTGTGATATGTGTTATATTTGTCACACATCTTTTGGCTTTGTTTATGGTATTGTTTCTTTATAGATGTTTTCTACTGAATTTAGTCAGAGTTATTAATCTTTTCCTTCATGGCTTCTGGGTCTTGCATTGAAAGGCCCTGTTCCACCCTGGGATTATAAATGAAGTTATACAGGTTTTTTTTTTTCTCTAGATCTTTTATGGTTTCATTGTTCACCTTAAAACTTTCGTCCATCTGGAATTTTACTTTGGAGGTTATTCAGTTTAATCCCCCCAAGTGATCAGCCATTAGTTCCCCCTGACCATTTATAGAATAATCTTTCGTACTGTTTCAAAACATCAGCTTTATTGCAAACTAAATTCCCATGTCATTTATGAGAATTAGAGGGTTTATTTCTGGACTGACTAGTGTGCTTCTTTGTTACAGGTGTCTGTTTCCTCTCCAGTGTCATACTGTTTTAGTTATGGTAGTTTGTGTTTAAATCTCATAGGGCTAATTTCCCTTATTGCTCTCCTTTTGCAGAATTTTCCTATCTACCTAGCTATCTTTGCCTGTTTATTTTTACAAATAAATTTTACTATCATTTTGTGAAGTTGCAGAAGTATTCAGTTAGCAGTGAAATTCAGGTTGTCTTGAATTTATAGATTAATTTAGGGAGAAATGACATCTTAACAATATTGAGGCTTCTCTCTAGAGAGCACCATTTACTTAAATCTTTTTTATGTTCCTTAGAAGAGAGTTTCTCCATGTAAGCCTTTTTAAGTTTATATGTTGGTATTTTATCTTGTCTGCTATTATACCGAATTTTTACTTCTAACTAGCTCCCCTGGTGATTATTATGTACATTGAGAACTAATGATTTAGGGCAGGGATACTGATTCACTTGGTCTGGAATGGGGCCTGGGCATTGGCATTTAAAAAAACCAAAAAGCTCTCCAGGTGATTCTAATGTGCAAACAGGTTTGAGAATCTCTGATTTATGCAATCCCTACAGCGCTAAAGAAGACTCCAAATAAATACATGCCTGCACATTCAATGCCCTTCTCCTTTGACCTTCCTCACCACACCCCCCCCCCACTGCCCATACAGCCCAAGGTCACTGCCATGCTGCCCACACCTCCAGCCCATCTGGATAGCACTTTACCTTGGTTTTTGCTTCTACTACGAGGGCCACATCTTCAATACGGATCCCAAACTCTCCATCCTGATAGTAACCAGGTTCTGGGAGACACAGAGATGCTGGTGTCATTAAACAGGGGCAGGACCCAAGCCCAGGCTTCCTGTACCAACTGATGAGTGGTTGGAGGGCCCGGCTACATAGCTGCTCCCTGGCTGTTGACTCTGGCAGCCCCATGACTTGTTAGATGCTTATTGGCTAAACAGAGGCAACCCATCCCTGTTGGGCCTCAGATTCCCCACAGGTGAACCTCTGACTCACCCTCTCTCCCCTGTAGCCCAGCAGGGAAGACCTAAGAACCTACTTGGGTCGTGCGTGCCACTGTCCTGTTACCCTAGCATTTGGTTGGCAACTCCAGAGTCAGGATGTACAGCTGGTAACCAACTCCCAAGGGAAAAGAGGGTCTGGGCTGTGGGGGCTTGGGGTTGGGGTGGTACAAGCCACCTGGAGCTAGGGGTGGGAGTGGGGAGCGAGTGCCTCAGTGGAGCCCAGGGCCATGCCTGTGCTGGGTGTGTTCCCGAAGGCTGGTGTGCCTGAGACCGCAATCCTGGGCCAGCCCTGCTCTGGGAGGGGGTGGTGGGGTAGAGGGACCTGAGAGCCATACCAATGGAAGTGAACATGCCCTTGTCCAGGGCTATGGCACTGGAGTGGAATCCCACTGGCCCTGAAAAGGAAGACATAGGCATGGTGTCATGTCAGCTTTCCTGCACTCACCAGCTTGGAAACAAACGAGCAGGCTCCAGGGAACAGCAGGTACTGGGGCTCCCTGGGTATCTCTAGTAGCATTTGTTCACTGCATCATTGTCTACCTGGGGCTGGTACACACCAAACCAACTCTGGCTTTTATTTCTTTGGGGTCTATATAAGTTAGCCACTAGGTCTTTGTCCTCTTTCTGGTATCCTCCTGGATGCCAAGCTGCCAGCAGGATTGGCCAACTGCCAGCATTCCTCACTTATCCTGTGGAACTGGGTGACCTTGGGTGACCTTGGGTGGGTCAGGGCACCTCTCTGGGTCTCTGTCATTTCCATACTTGCAAAATGCTCTACCTCCTTCACAGGGGGGTGTCACACAAAGGGAGATCCCAGGGGAGTGCTGAGAAGGCACCTACACTCATGTACACCCAGGAAGTTGCCAATGCCATGGCCTGTCCCATGACCATAATTGAGCCCAACGTTCCACAAGGCTCTGCGGGCAAAGGCTTCCATCAACCGCCCTGGAAGGGAAAAGAGATTGCCTCCAGTCAGTTGGCTGTACCCCAGACTGTCCACCTTGCCCCTTCCTGCTCAACTACCAGTGCAGTGCCTAAGGAGAGGGCTCCTGAGAGGCCACTAAGACACGATGATGTTGGATTGGGATGGACAGGGGCTGATGGATGGAGTTAGTGGCTTCCTGGCCAGACCAGCACCCCCTTATCTCCAGGATACCATGCAGTGTGCCTATTACCTGGACTGATAACTCTACTACAATTTCTGCCCATCCATTGAGGCTTAGCACTTTGATACCTACTTCTTCTAAGAATGCTCCCACGATTGCTGCAGCCCACAGTGATTGCCCCCACCTCTGAGTGACAGTGTTAGATTAGGAGGCAGGAGATCTGGGTTCGAGGCCTGACTCTCCCACTAACCCTCTGTGTGACCTTGGGCAAACAAGTCACCTTCTCTCTCTAGGCTGGATTTTCTTATCTATGGAAGGGGAAGGATGATGATCCCTGCTCCACTCGCCTCCCAGGGTGGTGGTCTGAGTCCTGTGAAATCAGGGCCTGAGGCTCTGGGTCCAGCCTGGTCTCTGAAACCCACCTGATGTAGAAGCAGGAAAGACGAGTCTGGACAGGTCGATATTTCCTAGCAACACGCGGGTATATGCCTCCTGATGGGGAGAGGAAACGCTGACGTGGAGGATGAGAGGGGGAGCCAGGGGGGCTTCTGGCTGCTTGGCCTGTGGGCACACGGGTGTGGGGGCCTAGGCCCATTCTCATGCGTGGTTGCCCGGATTCTGGAAAATGGCCAAAGGAGGCTGATGGGGGCCTCCCCAAAGCTGGGGCTCCATCATGTGGTTCACTTTGGCTGGTCTACAGGGGTCATTATAATGTGTGGAGGAGACACTTGTAGTTGGTGGTGAGCTGAGGCTGTGATAGTAGGGGTGGCAGGTGGACTTTCTGAGGCAGCATCCTGACTCGGCCACTCACACGCTCTGAGACCTTGGGCAAGCGACTTTAATGACTCTGTGCCTCGATTTCCTCATCTGTAATAGGATGATAGTAGGACCCAGCCCCTAAAGTTGTTGGGAGGGGTAGGCAGACTAATATACATAAGGTGCTGCAAATAGATTAAAGGCTCCAATAAAGGTTAGCGCTTGTTCCTATGACTGTAATCATCCTTTAGTTGTCTTAAGGCCTAAAGTTTGGGTTGGGGTCTGATAATTTGGCAGGTCAGCCTCCCCCTGTCTGCGGAGGGAAGTGGGCCAATGGAGGCCTGTTCTGGTCACTCTCAGAGGCAATGTGGTCAATCCCCTTCCCCACACACGTGCACAGGCTTGTCATCTAGTGCACGACAGCCTGAGGCAGCAGACTCTACCCACTCAACTGTGAGCTCCTGGACAGCATCTTTTCCCTCTCTGTTTCCAGCACGATGCCTGACCTGTGGTCAGCTTGCTGAATGCATAAATGCAGCTCCCTGTGCCAGCCCCAGAGGCCCGTAATGCACAGAGACAATGTCCCAGCCTCTGTCCCAGCTGACCAGCCCTCACTGTTTTCCCCGAACACCTCTGGCTCTTTTCCACCTCTGATACTTAGCTCGTGCTGTTTTCCTCCACTTGGAATGCCTTTCTCCCTCCTTTCTACTGAGCGCAGAGCCAGGCACACAGGCAGCAACAACAAAAAAATATTCGTGCATTGATTTACTGAAATAGGATGAGGATAAGTTTGGGCCAAGGCCTTGTTGGTAGCCTGAAATATCTCTGGGGAAGCAGCAAGGAGCACTGGGTTTTCTGGCACTAACTTGTGCGACCTTGGGCAAATCACTTAACCTCTCTGGGCCTCAGTTTGAGCCTCTAAAATGAGAGGGCTTTTGGTTGGGTGATTGATTGGGTGCCCCTTGGGGGAGAGTGGAAAGGGGGGGTTTGGGCCCAATGCTTACCTTTTGGAAAGCAGAGGGGGTGCCCCAGTGGACTGTTCTGGTGATGTCTGTGGTCCCGTCCCTGTGGAGAAAGGAAACCAGTATGTCCAGCTCTGCTGAATGCTTGGGGGCAGGGACCAGGGCCATGTGCTTCCTGTGTGCTTTCCACTGGGGCTCAAGCAGCAGGGCTGGGGACAGGGGAAGGTGGGAGGTGCAAGGAAGAAGATCGCTACTATCATCAAAATCCTGTCCTCAGCAGCTGTGCAGGAAGGGGCTCTGCAAAGCTGTCAAGTTAAAAGTCACTATGTTGTCTGACAATCACAATCCTCCCCTACGCATTCCTCCCCATACCACCCACTTTGGCTGTTTTGTACTTCTGGGATTCCTTGGGTCAGCCTAGCTCTAAAAGGAAAGCTTCTTCCGGCCTTCCTGGGATGCAGGAAGGGATTGTCTCCTTTTTACAGATGGGGAAACTGAGGTCCAGAGAGATTACATTATCATAACACTTTCACATTTAGATAGTTGTTTACCATTTATAGGACACTTTTACTGTTCCCTTGGAAGAGCAGTCCTCATTATCCCCATTTCACAGATGAGGCAGTTGAGGCTGTGAGACTGTTTCCCTTTCTGAGCCTCACTGAAGCCAGGCCGGGAGCAAGCTCTGACTCTCCACATAGTTCTCTGCATTGGAAACACGGATCTGACCCAGTGATTTGCTCGGAGTTCCAGTGAGGTGAAGCCAGAAGAAGCCAGAAGGTCTGACTCCCAACCACCAGCTGCAGTGGTTTTCCCAGGATGGCCACTGAGGTCACCCTTGGGGGAGTGAGAAGAGAGAAACGGTCCCAAGGCCCTTCGGGCTCCTCCTTGGGAGCGGGTCACAGGGTGTGGTGACCTTTTTCTTCAGAGGGAGAGAAGAGGAAGTGAGGTGACCATTTCCTCGGCTTCACTCTACTCCAAGCACACCTCAGTCCAGCAACACCCCCACAAATTCACTTCCCCTTTGCACACTGGCTATCTCAAATACTTACAGCATCGAACTGGTGACTAGCAAAGGCTGCTAAGCTAAGCACCTGCTATGCTGGCTGAGAGCTGTGCTAAGAATAAGCAAAGAGCCTCCATCGTTAGCACGTTCACCATTTCCATAGGCTGGAGGCTGGGAACCCACTGAAACTACTCCTTGTTCCCCCATCAGTTCAGCACACCCCTTCTTTTGCCCCACCCCTAGCTACCCACAGTCCACTTGCTTCCTAGATGAGAAGGGAAAATCTTTCAGATAAGCTCATCTCAGTTGAGCTACAGTGTGAATGATTGGTTGCACATTTGGAAGGAATGGGGTTAGCCTTGGACATGCACAGCTGTCATGTCCAAGTGTTCAGGTTGTGCACTGTACCAGTGAAACTCATCTAAAGGGTTGCTTCGGTGATGTGTGTGGGCTGTGTCCAGGTGTGCACGAGTGAGTTAGAATATGGGTGTATGTGTTCATGAGGCCAGGCAGGGCCACTGAGTATAGTTGTTCAGACTATGTAATAATATGCATATTTAAAAAGACATTTTACTTGAGCAAGGGGAGTCTTTTCCTAATTCTCACAGAAGTGCTGCCTGGACACTCCCACTATTCTAACTTCTGTGTGTTTCCCACTGTGCAGGGACCCCCACGTGTGAAAATGGGAAGGATGCTCAGGGCTCATTCAATCCAAGTATCCCTTTTCTCAGACAGAGAATCCCCCATGGCCTGGGAAGGGGAAGCTTTGCCAGGCTCTAGGCTGGCCCAAGTTGTCTGAGCTGAGACAGCCAGGCCAGGGCAGGGTGGGGGGTACATACCAGTATTGCCCCCCAGAATCCAGCAGGTACATCTCATCTGTGGACAGCTTGCGGTTCACCTCCTTAGTTGGGCTGCGAAGGGGAGAAAATGCTGAGAGAGGAGCAGCCTAGCACTGCATTGGGCAGCGTGAGGGTCCCGAGTGGAAGCCGAGGACCCCCTGCGCCCCTGGGGCCGGGCTCCCAGGCTAATTCCTCTGGAAGGGCCCTGGCAGGGTGCTCAGCTGCTGCTGCTACTGTCCGCAGCACACATCTGTTTATCCTGCACCTGGCCAAGCAAGGCCCTGGTCCCCAGGGAGGGGAGAAAGGGAAGAGCCCAGAATGTGGGAGCTGGGAGAGCCCTAGAGACTGCCCGGTCAAGCCACTTGTTTTACATAAGGAGAAACAGGCTTGCGGAGGCCAAGGGGCTTGCACATGGCCACATGATAGAGCAGCGCGGGGCGGGTGCTCCATCCAGCTCTCTGTCTCTAACTTCCTGTTGCCTCCGAGAGCAGAGGGCCCCAAGAAGCCAGAGCACAGGAAGGGAGGGTGCCTCAAGGGTGGGGCTGGAGAACGAGAGGTGGTAAAGCTGAGGAGTACCCACCCTGCCACTTTCTAGCCCTGGTGAGGTCAAGAGACACCAGAGGACATCAAGCAAAGAAATTCTGGGATATGCCAGGCCCTCCCTTGGAAGGCATTGACTTCTTCCTGCTGCGCCTATGCCAGGATGGGGCATCTGGTCAGCTCTACCCGCTAAATATCATCAGGCAGGACTGCAGGGGTTTGTTTTCTATGGAGCCAAACATCTGGCTAGCCCATGTCTTGCCCCCACTTTAGTTAGTTCATGCTGAGTGAACAGGCCTTTCTCCATGTGAGCTCCTGAGCTTTAAGAATTAGCTAACAGAAATAACTTGCAGGAAGCCAAGAAAACGCATCCAACAGCATCAGCGCTTCCCTTCCAGATCCCTCAGTCCTGAGTGCTCACAAAATCCCAGTCCCTTGGGGGAAAAATTGCTCAGGCCTTTTACAATAATTTCAAGAGACTCCTGATCCCAGACTGGGCTCCTCTCCCAGCTTCCACAGTCCTGAGGGCCCCAAAACTTCAACATGGACCCAGGCTCCAGAGCATTTCCCCGACCCTGCCCCTCTGCACACACAAGGGGATCCCCTCACAGGGCCCTAGAAAATTCTTTCCCCTGAAGTACCTGTAGTGGGCCAGGGCAGCATTCAGGCCACTAGCAGAGATGGTTTCAAAACTGGGTCCAGAGGAAAACTCTTCTTCTCTGGAAATTACAAGGCAAGGAATGGACAATCAATGGGCCCAGGATACCTAACCAGCTCCAATGAAGGTCACAGCTGCCTCTGCCTCAGCCAGACTCCATTTGGCTCTCCCAGCCCCACCTCCCGGTTCCATTTCCCCAAGCCCTGCCCTCTCACTTACAGAGCACTGAAGGTCAGAGAAGGACGGATTATAGACACCAACTATTCCCCCTCTACCTCCATTTTACAGATAGGAGTGAAGAAACGCAGCTTTCTGTACCTGAAAGCTCCCCAGCCCAGCAGTCTATGCCTCCCACCCACAGTCTGGCCCCGGGTTAGGCCAAGTGTGCCCTCAGGAACCTCCCTCCCAACTTGATATTCTCAAATGGTCCGGGGGGGGGGGGGGCAGACCTGGCCTGAGCCAGCGTCCCCCAGGGACAGTGAGCCGGTGCCTGAAGCAGACACTAGAGGGTACTATTGATTTGTGGCCCTTCAAGTTGTCCTGCTTCCAGCTGGGCTGAGGAATGTCATCCGACACCCCTGCCTAGCACTCCGCCCCCGCCCCAGAACCTGTCACTCTTTGTTCCAGAGATACAAGGAGCATCTTCCTTCCCCCTAAGTAAGGGGACCAATTCCCCCTCCCTAACCCATCCCACACTAAAAGGTAGTCAGCCGAAAAGGATGGTCCTTTACCCTCGGAACTTGTTCACTATCTCTGCTCCCAAGAACTCGTCCACTGTGCCTTTGGGCACGTTCTTCTCCAGCCAGACCAAGTACCGGATCACAGCCACAGCGTCCCGCACCTGGAGCGGGGGAAGCAGAGAGGCCGGCTGGAGTATGGCCACAGCCACGGGCTCTGGCATGAAGGAGATCAGATGGCTGCTCTGGGATCTGGAGCTTTACAAACACTGGCTATTTGACATCAAAGGATCCTCATTAGTGTTTCTATACGATCATGGCATGCTCCTGTTTTTGAAAGAATTCTTACCTTGTAGAGATACTTACTGAAGTGTTGACAGCAGTAATGATATGCTACCTGGGATTCACTTTAAAATAATCCAGCAGCAGATGAATGGGGGGTTGTAGATTAAACAAGATTGCCCGTGAATTGATGACTGGTGAAGTTGGGTGACAGGGACACAGGGGGTCATTATGCTATTTTCTCTACCTTTGTGTATATTTAAAATTTTCCACAAGAAAAAGGTTTTTTTTTAAGTGAGGCAATTTAACCTAATTTTAACAAGATTATCTTCCCAAAAGTGAACCATCTTCTTGCCAGGGTGAGGAAATCATTACAGTTAACACTTATTTGACCCTTAGAATGTGCCAGGCACTGCTTGAAGCTACACACACACACACACACACACACACACACTTATTGAATCCTCACAACAACCCTAGGCTGTAGGATTACTGTTATGATCCTCATTTTACAGATGAGGTAACTGAGGCTGAGAGAGGTGAAATGACTTGTTCAAGGTCACCCAGCTAGGAAGTGGGTAGAGCAGGGGTTTGAACTCAAGACACTCTAGTTCCAGGGTCCTCGCTCTAAACCACTGTACTATGCTGGGATAGAAGGGATGAAGCCCAGGGGTTTGGTGTCTGCTTCTTTGTCTCATTGAGGGTCTTCTTCAGGCTTCTCTGGAAGGCTTTCCTTTCTAGCCCATCAGATTGGGTGCTCCCAAAAGACCGCACCTGCCCGAATGTGGACTTACGTGGCTGGCCTTCAGGAGGGCCTGCTCCTTGCTGTTCTTCACTGCCTTGGTAACCATCACTGGGGAGTAGGTGTCTGTCACGAGTTTCTCCTGTTAGGCACAGGGAAGAAAGAGGAGGTCTGGGAGCAGCCTCCAGGGTACAGTGCTGTTTTCAAACAACTGGCAGGAAGCCCCCGCTGAGGTGAGACTTGCCACCTTATTGTGGTGATGCCCTCTCCTTTGCGTGCTTTCTGGCTAGCAGGTCTTTCCTAGTCTTCCATGTGCCACTTAATCCTCCCTCCCTCCAGGAAGCTTCCTTGATTAACACTGTCCTGCTTGGCAGCTCACTCCCTGCCCCTGGATCCCACCAGCACTCTGGGAGTGATCAGAGCCTGGCCTGCGCCAATTGATGGCCTGGTCTGATGGTGTAAATCTCCTATACATAACAGCTACCATTTATTCAGTGCCTGCTGCGTGTCAGCCACTCGGCTTTACATGCACTGTCTCCTTTGAATATCCACAGAGCAACTCCAGTGAGGTTGGGACTCTTATTGCTATCTTACTGGTGAGGAAACAGACCTACATTGGCTAAGTCACTTGCCCAAGGTCATAGCTCAGCCAAGTTAGGGAGGAGCTGGGATTCAGTGTTAGGTTTGGCTGACACCAAAGCTCTGTTAGACCAGGCCGTACTCTCTCTAGCCTCCTTGACAATTTTATAAGCTCTCTGTGGACAGATATACCTGTTTCCTCTTCCTTCATCTCTTCCCAGTGAGGCCTAGAAGGCAACTCACTGGACAGTTGTTCACTGATCAGCTGACTGAATGGCTGAGGGCCTTTGGACCCCACTTTAGGTTGAAACGTATCAGGCCTGGAGGAGGTTCAGTGCCTGGCGTGGGTTGGGGCCTGGGAAACCCACCGTGGGTATCACTTCATAGACCCCATACGTGGTATAGCTGGTCCCGATCCAGATCCGCACATCTCCTGAGGCGTAGGCCTGGATGCTGTCACGAACTTGGCTGTAATCCTCAAGTTGCACACACATGGGGCCTGTGCAACTGGAGTTCAGGTACCTCAGGGTCTCGGAGCTAAAACGACTCTTGTTTGCAAATAACCTAGGTCAGGAGGGAAGACCAGGAGGGTCCTAAGCACCTGCTAAGGGCAACACAAAGGACTAGACACAGAGAGTCCCTTTGTTCCTGGAGGAGAGAGGAAGCCAGCCCCAGGGAGCCAAGCAGACCAGATTTGGGATTCAACGTCAAGGGGTCAGGAAAAGCCGACAGGAGGTTTCTTAGAAGGTCCTGCTGGGGCAGGCACCAAGATCATGGGCAGCCTGGATGGCGGGGTCAGTGAAGGGGGCAGTGGGAGGGTGGAGGTTGGTGGAAGTGCACGACAGCAAGCCAAGGAAAAGCCGTACCTGATGGAGGAGTCTGTGAGCAGCGTGTAGGAATAGAAGAAGGGGTTATAGGGAATGTCACTGCTGCGAAGGTTGAAGAGCCCTGGGAAGACAATTGACGGGGACTATTTGAGGCTGAGCTGCCCGGGTCAAGCATTTCTGACATTTTTGCCCCACTGTTTGCTTTGGCCCCAAAAGATCACCAGCAGTAAACTTGCATCATCTGCCTCTGCAAGTTTCTCAATCTTTTGGGGGTCCTTTGAGATGCCCATGAGAGCCATGGATCTTTTCCCCCAGAAAAATGCAGATACCCAGTGGTCAGCACACAGTGGCTTCCCAGAATATCTGAAGCCTAGCCACAGGGATTAGGCAAGAAGCCCTGAGCCACGTTGGGACAAAGTAGGGTCACACTGGGTGCTAAAGCTGGGAGTGGGAGTGCCCCGGGATGGTGGCCAGGTTGTTGGGAGGCGTTTGCTGGTCCTCTTCGTCTTAATGAGACAGAAGCACTTTGCCACCATGGTCAGCCCATTCCTCTAGTGGCCTGTGGACTGGCCCCAGCTTGCTCATGGCTCCCTGGTTTCCTTCTTCTGCAGATGTGAGCTCCTGCCCCCTTAACCTTGTCAGTTACCACAGGCCATGACCATGGAGCTCTTGGGAACTGGCAGGTCCGTGGTTGTTTGGGGAAGAGCTCTGTGCTGCAGGGCCCCGGAAGCTTCGGGGACTGGGGAGACCCGGGCACCCACCCATGTCTGCAAATCTACACTCACAGGCCGTCTCATCAAGCGATGACAGAAGCACGGCAGTCGGGGCCTTGAGATGCTTCTGCATCTGGCTTCGGATGTCAGACACCTTCTCCTGCCAAGTGCTCCCTAGATGCAAAGGGGCCAAAACAAAGCAAAAGTGACACACCTTGCCTTTGTCACTCAGTTCCTGGAAGGGCTCCCTAAGGGTAACAGTTTTCCAATTTTTGTTTTTAAACAGTAGAACCTTTTCTTCAAACAAACTCTTACTTGTGTAGTCATTAATGAAATGGGCTCTGGACTCAGACTGGGCTCAAATCCTGGCTCTGACATTACTAGCTGGGTGACCTTGGGTAAACTACTTAAGCTCTCTGTGTCTCATTTTGTGCATCTGTAAAATGGGAATGGAGTATAATAATAGTATCTACCTCAATAGGGTTGCTGTGAGGATTAAATGAATTAATATTTGTAAAGCGCACAGTATGCTGTCTTGGTAAATAGTAAGTCTTGTATAACTTTCTGATAGATAAATAAACATACAGAGCAGAGATCAGAAGAGCAGCTCTAGTTGAAGGGCAAAGGAATAGGGCTGCGGCCATGTTCAAGCCTCTTTCTCCCCTGCAGCAACCCCAGTACTTATTATACTAAGCCAAGGGCACTAGGCTAAGCACTTTGTGAACACTGTTATAATTCTTATTTGCCCCATTTTACAGATAAGGAAACCGAGGCTTCAGAGAGGTAAAGTGACTTGTCTAGGGTTTCATAGATGCAAGGAGCGGAGCTGGGATTTGATCCCAAGTCTGCCTGACTGCACAGATCACACACTCAATCCGTACAGGCACTGCACTGTCTTGCTAACATTGTCAGTCTCCAAACCCATCCTGTGCAGGATGCTTGTATCTGGGTTCTAGGACTTTAGTTTTCACCTTCTATCCCTGCCCCCTGCAAGTCATATAAAGAGCCTGCCTCTAGGCAAGACCAGGAATTTGCTGGCAGAAGGTCATAAGCATTAAGGGTCCTAATTGGGTCCAGATATGAGTATAAATAATGTCATTAAAAAAACTTTACATAAACAGGTAAACCTATTCAACGAGAACCAAAGCTTTGGGTATGATACATTTTTAAGGTTTATTTTATTGTGGTAAAATACACATACCATTTTAACCTTTTTGAAGTGTACAATTCAGTGGCTTTAAGCACATTCACAGTGTTGTGCAACCGTCGCCACTATCTAATTCCAGAACATTTTCATCATCCCAAAAGGAAATCTTCTACCCGTTAAGGAGTCACTCCCGTTTCCCCCTCCCCTTACCCCCAGGAAATCAGTAATCTGTATTCTATCTCTATGGATTGGCCGATGCTGGATATTTCATATAACTTGTACGATATGTGAATTGTACGATATGTGACCTTCTCTGACTGGCTTCTTTCACTTGGAATTATGTTTTCAAGGTTCATGAATATGATACACTTTTGAGAAAACAAATGACACCAAATTTAAATGGTCTGTAGCATACAGGTATCTTTGAGAAGCTAACTTCGTGTTCTGTGCACTCCTCCCTTCCCCTTTAAAACCTACAAGTGGCTGGAGAGGAAGTCTCCTCTCTATAAGCTCATTTAAGCTGAACTCTGTTCTGTTCTTGGACTTCCAAGTCCAAGCTCCAGATGGCTTTTTCTTGAAGACTAGCAGCCTGTGATGGCTTGGCATCCCCTCCCTTGTGGGAAGTGACAAAACCCATGCGAATTCTCTCCCACTCCAGGGAAGGCTTTTTCTTTTTATACTTTCCCCTTCCTGGCATAACTGTGACCTTCTTTATCTGAATGAGATGAGTTTTATGTATGACTTAACAGTCTCGGATAGCAAGTTTCTTTAAAAATGGTGTCAAGATGCAGCAAGAATGATTTTGCAAGCCACATCAGAACAGATAAAGAAAACTGAACACAATTTTCACTTGTTTCACCATAGCTGCTATTTTGAAATTTCCCTCCTGCTTTTTTGACTCTTTTCCAAACAAGAAATCTGCGTGGACTTGCGTATGGAAAGGACTTTTTGGATTGCCCAATATCACTAGGAATCTGGCCCACTGGCTCATTCAGAATTCCTAGGGAGATGGGTGGTTGATGGCCAAGACACTGCTTCCTGGGCCTGTTCAGGATTTTAGTTATGACTTACAAGAATCGTATGGCAGACTGTTTTTTATGACATATTTAGATGGTGTCAATAAGGTCAAGATCATTGCTGTTAGATTTTTCTGGATCAGCTAACTTTCCTTTGTGGTCTAGCAAAACCTGAGCCCGAATCTGTGCCACACACTGACCTCAAACTTAGTTATTTACTTCTTCCATCCACCCCAGGCCCTCCTGATCCCAGCTATCTCACTGATCTAAATTTCTTATCACAGGAGGGTCAGAAATAGAGTTTCAAGTGATTCAATATGAACCAGTCACTGCTACCAGACAAGATAATCATATCATGCTTTTTCTCTCTTGAAAAGGGTATTTTTTTTTCCATCTTTCTCTGATCCCCTTGTTTTCTCCCTTCCTGCTTCATCTTGCTTCTAACGCTAACACTCTTTAATCCAGCATTTTCTAAATACGGTCTGAGGAACTTTGGACTGAGCCTCCCTGTGGGGAGGGGGCCTAGAAATATGCATTTTAAACAAGCATCCTGGGTGACTCAGGTGCATGCTTAGGTTTGCAAACCATTGCTTTGGTACCTCCGATAATGAATTTTTCAGCCTAAGGAGCAGCAGCGAGAACCTGTGTTGCTGCGAGTTGGAAAGAGAACTGGCTTGCTGAATCACCTGTGAACGCCTCCTGCAGGGCATAAATGGGCTGGCTTGGCAAGAGGGGTCTCTCTGATCCCCACACCAGGTCCACAAGGTTGACTGTGATGGACACCAGCTGTCTGTCAGAGCCTTGGAGGGCCAGGTCATAACTCTTCCAGGTGTCTGCAGAAACAGGATGGAGTCACTTGTTCCCCACCCATTGACACCTCAGGAAAAATTGTGATTCATGCAAAGTTAGTCCTGGTTCCCCTTGCCTCCCATTCCTCCCTGCAGCCCGGCCCTCCTGGAATGTATGCCCCATGCTGGGTGTGCCCCTCATCTTCCTCTGCCTGCTTTCCAAGCCAAACTGCCCTGAGCCTACCCCAACACAGACCACCACTAATAGGCTTAGTTTGTCTCTTGCAGTGCCAGTGGCTGTGAGTGGTCCCTCTTTTGGGTACTAACCTTTTTTTTTTTTTTTTTTTGAGACAGAGTCTCACTGTGTTGCCCAGGCTAGAGTGCCGTGGTGTCAGCCTAACTCACAGCAACCTCAAACTGCTGGGCTCAAGCGATCCTTCCGCCTCGGCCTACCAAGTAGCTGGGACTACAGGCATGTACCACCACGCCCGGCTAATTTTTTTCTATATATTTTTAGTTGGCCAATTAATTTCTTTATATTTTTTTAGGTAGAGACGGGGTCTCGCTCTTGCTTAGGCTAGTTTCGAACTCCTGACCTTGAGTGATCCGCCCACCTCTGTCTCCCAGAGTGCTAGGATTACAGGCGTGAGCCACCGCGCCCGGCCTGGGTACTAACCTTTTTAGCAGGGCTTCAATGTCACAGTCCAAAGAAATGGTGATGTTCAGGCCATTGGACAGACTGGCAAAGAAGCCAGTTCTGAAGTGTGAGCCTTTCAGTACACATTCGATAGGACTTTGTCTTTGTGGGTGTAGGCTGGCCAGCTGTCTGGGACCCTGGAGCTCAGGGAGCTATATTCTCAGGGGCCCATTTTTACTCAGCAGCCCTCCCAACTCCTTTGACCCTTCTAAGCCACCTTCCAGAAGGGGCTACCATAAGTAGTAGAGTTTCAGGGCACAAAGGATGGTTCTGAGTTCAAGGATGTCCTGGCCTATTCATCCACTAGATCGTTACTATTCTCTATGTCTTCTAGGTTGGGTCTCTGCACTCATGAATTTACAAATATTTGTACTCATTCTTTTAAACATATTTTAATTACACAATCCATGAATACGTCCTTGTTTCAAAACATTCTATGACCACAACTTCAAATGCTCTATAGTCTTACCACCCCTCCTTCTACCAAGGTCCATTTCTGTACATCTCAGGGAGGCCGAGTCACCCTTGTTGGTGTGAACAGATCCAGGGACTGAGGGAAGAACATACCGATAGACAAGAGGAAGGGGTCAAAGCCCACACGTCCTCCAGCAGGAATCTCAGTGAGGAGCCAGGTGACAATGGGAGTGGTGCCAACTGAGAGAAAGACAGGAAAGAACAGAGAGATCACCTCCAGAGCCAGCCCTCCAGGCTCTGCAGCCAGTGTTCTGTGACAGTCCTGCCATGTGTCCTCCTTGATATCAGCCTCGAAGGTCGGGGATGGCCTCAAATTTCTCAAGCTCCCCATAGAGACCCAGCCTTGCATATACCCACTAACCTATACCTTCCTGAACTAGTGTGGGTTCCAGGGCTTGTGGCACAAATCCGTGTGGCCCTTCTACCTTGCTTATGGAGCTCCCAATTGCAGTCCATCTGCCGCTCAGCCTGAGTCCAATAGCGACTGTCGGTCCAGAGAGTTGCTTTCCCCATGGTCACTACTGCGGTTCCTGGGGCAGAACAGAGAGACTTGGAGGTGAGGACAAAGGTGAGAAACATGGCCTTGATCAGTAGATGTGCCGTAAGTACAGTGCTGGCTCTGACAGTGTCACAAGGGGCCTCTGGAAAGGGTTTCTCTCTTCCATTCGAAGGAAGTAAGGCAGGGGTTGTCAAAAAGAGCCTTGAGGGAAAACTGGCAGAAAGAGTGTCCTGAATTGGGACCTTGAGGGGGCCATGAGGACTTCCAGCAGGAGAAGAAGTGGGGTCTGCCTTTGGAAGTCCAAAAGAGCCAATGCTGCCCGTAGGTGCTCTCAGGAAAGATCAGACTCAGCGTCAAGACTTGGTGGCCAACAGGAATGCTAAGCCTGAGGCTTAGCTGAGGATTGGTGGGGATGACAAAGCCAGTGACTTTGGCAAGGAGGAGAAGGGCCTGTGATGGGCGAGGTAGGGCAGTTTGAAGTTCAGGGAGGAATGTTTGAGGATCAGTGAGGGAAGCTTGGATTTTATTTAAGGCAGCCGGATCAGGGTAGGAGGCCCCTTCAGCAACTGTGACCTCATCAAAGTCCTCAATGTCTGTGTCTCATTTGGCTATGCAAAGTGATGTTGCATGTAAAAGGACCAGCAAAGTAAAACTTTGTCCCCAAATGAGCTATCATGTGGTGGGCATCAGAGGGCCCTTAGTAGCTAGATGTGGAAGTAGCAACTATCTCAGAAATGGAGCCCAGGGAGTGCTGGGCTGAGCTGCAGCATTGGCAGTGAGCATGGGAAGGAAACTAGGGCGTCATTTGCCTCGTTTCTACACAGAAATGTGGCCACTGGGCTACGAGATGTTTGCCCTGGGGAACCTGATGGTTTTTAGGTGGTGGAGAGGAGGCAGAGAGAGAGTAGAAGGGGCCTTCGGACACTAGGTTCTAGGGTGCTGACTGCTGAGGAACTCTCCATGCTAGGTCCTCTGTGACCACCTCTGGGTCTACAACAGAAGCAATGGAGCTGGGTAACGGCTGTCACCTGCAGTCCCAGTAAAGCCTGTAATCCATGAAAGCCTCTTGTCAGGTGTGCCAAGGTACTCGCTCTAGGAGATAAACAACAGCATAATTAGCCTTTTTGGGGGAGTCAGACCCTGCATAAAAGGCCCCCAACTGCAACCTGGTTCTTTCTGTCAGTCAGCTCCAATCAGTCCTACAAGACCAAGCACACTGGACACCTCTTCCAGGAAGCGCTCTATAACTCCCCACTCCCGCCCTCAGTATCTTCCCATCCTTTGAACAACTATATCTCTTGGAGTCTAAACTCCACTGTCCAGCACTGGACTCAGTGGCACAATGGACTGTTCTGCAAAGGAGTCATGTCACCCATGCAGTTTCCGGGCATGTCTTTTGGTTCTTTTAGGTTCTCCCCTCCTCTATCCCCTCCCCATCCCCAGTCTAGCACCATACACTGGGTACATCATAGGTAGCTTCTGCAGAGAGCTTTACATGTTATTGTATTTTGATCCCCATAATTCTTGGAGACAGACCTCATTATTCCCATTTTGCAGAAGACTGAAACTCAGAGAAGTTCAGATACTTAACCAAGGTTCTTAGCCCTTCCCAGCAGGAATTTGAAAACGAATTCAAGCAAGCTCTTTGCTACTGAAAATGCCTTCTTTTCCAGCTGGGCTGGTGTGGGACAGGTGGATGGCGGTGGAGGTGGAGCCAGTGGTGGGAAAGGGTGGGATGGGTGAACAGGGGAGCTGCTTTGAGAAAAGCAGTTCTTGTTCAGACCATCTTGTTTCCTGTCTCCCCTTCCCCATAACCTATCCCCCACACTCGCATAGTCCAGGATTATGGATCATTCCACTGATCCATTCTACAGGTTATGGCAAGGCCTGGGCTGGAAGGGAGCTTGGAGTTCGTCCGGTCCAATTTCCAGCCCACCTTCCAATTTCCCAGGGCAGGGATGCCCTAAACATTCATTTTGGAGCTGCCATCTAGGAATTGATCAAAATTGGTTCTGAAATTGTTGATAGTTTCATTCCTTGAGGTCAAGGAGATTTGGCAATGTCTTGTCTCCTATGTAAAGGGATATATTCTTTCAGTTGCCCTAAAACTACTGTACCCGAGCTCCCCACTTCCTTTCCTTCACCTGCCAGGTCCTTTCTCTGCCTTCATCTTCTGAGTCTTAATAGCTCCTGTCTGTGGCCTGTGCTCACAGGCCGACCCAGGGTCGGGGAGAGGGCAAGAGGGAGAGGAGAGCTGTCCCTTACCATGTGGGCATCCGTGTCTGGGATGATGTAGGCAGAGAGATTCTGGGTCGGCAACTGCTGGCGGAGGGCTGTGAGCCGCACTGTGGTATTGACCACAGTAACTGGAAGGTACTGACAGATGACAGGAAGACGCCGAGACACACACAAACAGATACATGCATTGCTTAGAGAAAATGACACCAGGGCCCCCAGCCTCCAGAGGAGCCACCAGCCTC
This sequence comes from Lepilemur ruficaudatus, assembly GCA_963574885.1. Taxonomy (NCBI): domain Eukaryota; kingdom Metazoa; phylum Chordata; class Mammalia; order Primates; family Lepilemuridae; genus Lepilemur; species Lepilemur ruficaudatus. Next base: position 27,660 of record CAUYRT010031839.1, on the reverse strand, counting down.
TCCTGAGGCGGGCAGGGGTTGGGGATAACTAGGCTGGCCTGCCCTGGAAGGGATTGGGAGGCAGGTGATATTACTGGTTCCTCTAGATTAAGATGCCTGGGCTGAGTGGAGATGCAGGTGCTGAAGAGCTTGGAGAGGGACCCTTTGTGACAGTAATGGGGCCTGAGTCTCAGGGGTCTGAGCTCTGGCACTGGGCTAGGCCACAGGGATGGTCCCTCTTTAGACACACTGGAGTAGAGTTGCCAGATTTAGCAAATAAAAACACAGGATGCCCACCCAGTAACATTTGAATTTCAAATAAACAATGAAAAATGCTTTAATATAAGTATGTCCCATGCACTATTTGGGGCATACTTGTACTAAAATATTATTTGTTCTCTGAAATTCAAATGTGACAAGTGACCTGTATTTGATCTGGCAACCCTACCTCGGGGGCTTTTACAGGTTGCCACCCATGGTCCCAGATGGCAGAGAAGAGTGAACAAGTACCCCCAGCAGTTTGAGACATTGCCAAAAAAGATCCTCCCCAAGCCAGACATTTCTTTAAAGCCTGTTTTATCTTTAAAACAAAAAGCATGGTTTTTGTTTGTTTGTTTTCCCTTGCTTTCTACTCAATGATATAGCCATGTTTATTTTAATAGAAAAGTAATGTGTTTTGCTCACCCACCTTCCTGCCCCATAAAGTTGACACTGCTAACAGCTGTACTACGTTTCTCCTGTGGCTTTGGGTACAGGCGGCATGCCCGCCCCTGCCTGGAGAAAATCTTTAGCCCTGCTCTAGTTGTGGAAAGAACCACTCTAGTCTCTAGCTAGGGGCTGGCTACCTGATCCCCTCTGGCTCCAACCTGCTGGGCCCCCTCCCGTCTTCACACCCTAGGCCACCCTCTCTTGCGCTTCCGTGGGCTCTTCTGGCCCTGTCTTCCTGTCTCCTCCCTCCTGCGCGTCCCTCTTTGCTGTCACTGTACACACTGTCTTCTTTTCTCCCATCCTCCTCCTCACCTCTGCCTAGCCTCAGCCAAAGGCCAGCCAGGGGCCTCCCACCCTCTTCCCTCCCACCTTCCTCTCTCCTCCCACCTGCCTCCTATTGGCAGGGCTGCCCAGGCCCAGGACTAGGCGGAAGCAGATAACCCGCTGTGGGAATGAGTGGGCGGGAAGGGAGGGCACCGAGCGAGGAGGGGCGGGGAGGAGGCAGGGGAGAGGGCAGGGGTTGGGGAGAGGTGTTAGACACCTGAGAAGATGCTGCCCACCCTGACCGACGTTAATAGGAAACAGGGGCCCCAGAGTCCGGAAATCAGGAGAAACCTGGTAGGGGGAGAGGCCAGCAAATGAGCCAATGGGGGATGGAGAGGTTGATGGGGCGGGGCGGGGCGGGGAGCGCGGCCTCACCGGGGGGTTGATGGAACAGTTTCTCACATCCTCTCTTCCAAGATCTGCTGGCTCTGGGTAGCCCCAGGCATAAGCTAGAAGCCGAGAGAAAAATCTAGGGTCATTTGGGGAACCAGATAGTTCCTAGAGAGTGCAGGGACATCTTCCCTGGGCCCTCCTCCTCTGCCCCGCAGGGCCTCCAACATTTGAAACACAGGATGCTGGCCAACTCCACTTGAGGATAAAAATAATCACATTTCATAGGAAATCAAGCTGAATTGGATGGCACCCTGGGTCACAATCAAATAAATTTGTTTCATAGACAAATGACTGCCACTTTCGGATGGTTTTAGTGCTCATTAAATCAATTTTTTCGTCCAATCTAATTGGGTCCTTTCAGGGTCTAGTGAAGTGGAAAAGTGTGTAAATTAAATTTTTGTAATCAAATTTTCTTTGAAATGCTCTAGAGGATGTCACTAAATTGTCACCCCCACCTTAGTTTTAGCCTCTTAGAAATTTAACTGTATATTGGATTTACTTAAATTCAAAACCCAATTGTACCATTTTTTTTTACAATCCAAATCTCTATCATTCCAGGCTCATTTTCATTATATAAGACAGAAATTTCAGTCTGGCATCATCACCTGGTAGAAAAAGGTGGATTAGTTAGCATTTAAAGAGTTCCTACTATGTGCCAGATACTGAACGCAGCAATTTATCTATAATGTCTCATTTGCTACTGCCAACAACCCTGTAAGGTGGGTATTATTGTTCACTTTCTATGGAGGAGGAAGCCAAGGCCCAGATAGGTTTGGTAACTTGTTCAAGTATTGCCACCATAAGTCAGTCAATGGTAGAACAGGGATTTGAACCCAGGCCATCTGAATACAAAAGAGGGTTGTGTCCTTTCTGTCCTCCCTTTCTGCCAACCATGGGAAGTGGGCCTGGAAAGGGTGGTGCCCACAGAAGGGACAGAGTACAAAGACCTCATTTCCAATTTGGGCTATGCCCCAAATCTGGTGTGATTCAAGGACAGTTACCCAATATTCATTGAGCAAACATTTATTAAGTGCCTACTATGTGCCAGGTACTGGGGAGGTGCTCAGAAATTGGACACTGAGTAATTGAGCAGGGTCCTGCTGACAGAGCAAAGAGAAAGGATGCTGGGATGGAGGCGCTGAGCTGGGCACCTAGCTGAGGACAAACGGGGCACTGTAGGGGTGATGAAAGACTTTCTCCCTGACCAGATTTTTGTTAGGCTCCCCGGAACCCTCTTCTTGACCTTGACCTTGGCCATCAGTGTCCGTCTTGCCCTTCCTTGCTGGGCCTGCACTGCCCATTCTTAGCAAGAATCTTGCTAAGTAAGTTTAGAGAGAATTCCTCATCCTTGACATCTGATCACCCAGGCCTGCCTTCAGCAAGAACCCTGTTAAGTTGGTTTAGCCAGAATCCTCCTGCCCTTGTTGTCTCCTCTTAGTAATTTTCCATCTACTGACCCCTCACTCTGCTCCTTGGCTGCAAATCCCCAGAGCTCTTTGCTGTGTGGAGAGTGGAGCCCCACCTGTCTCCTCTGTTGCAGTGCCCCATTGCAGTAGTCTTAAAGAAAGTTTTCCCTAGCATTTTAACAAGTGCCAGAATAATATTTTCTTGAACAGGGGGAAATGGAAAGATGTCAAACCAGACTCCACCTAAGTGATGAGGACCCCAAAGACTGGCCCTGAGGTTTGTCTGCCTCAAGACAGACAGGGGAACCGAGAAAACAAGAGACACCTGGGCCCCAGCCCTCACTCCAACCCTGTCTGAGCCCAGAGGGGAGGAGGCCAGAGCTGCTCTCCAGGAGAGGCCTGGATGCACATACCACAGAGGACGACCAGCCAGGGACAGCAGCCCCAGTGAGCCCGGGCCATAGGGTCTCCAGATGCCGGGTGCTGGGAGGATAGAGGGATTGGAGAGAGAGGGAAGGCCGTCTCCTTGGCCTCTTTCTCCAGGCCTTTCCTGCGCAGGAGCAGACAGGTGAGACGTCTGGTCTCTCTGGTCTTTTGTTTCGGAGGGCTCTGGGAGTCAGGGTGGGCAGAGCCTTGAACTGCGCTAGGCTGTCTATGCAGGCTCCTAGTCTTCTAGAGTGGGGCGTGAGCCCGCCCCGGGCAGAGTCCAAAGATCTCGGAGATGGAGGTGTAACAGCTGGTTTCAATCAGCCTGTTTTTCTCAACCCCCCTCTTCAGCAGCCTGGCCCCAGCCATTCCCGAATTCTGTCCCCCTCTCTCCAGCAAGCTGTTTCCCATTAGCTCCCCAACCCCAGGCTCTGGCTACAGCTCTGCTTTTGCCTTGGGGATGGTTACTTGCACCCCCTCCCTCCTCCTCTGAGATAGCCTGTCTCAGAAAAAGCCGGTGTCTCCCCCACTCCCCGTAGTGCCTGGGAAGCCACACTGTACCCCTTGTGGAAGTTGGTTGCAGCTGGAGAGTTACTTTCTTGAGCTAGGCTGACTCCGTTCAAGAGAGTCCATTCTGTAAAAGTGCCACCAGCCCTTCCCTTGGAATCCTGGGAGTCCCATTCAGCTGCACATTCTACACTCTGGGAAATTCAAGCTATTAGGGCCAGTCACACCTGGGAAGGAGTGAAGGTCCAAAGAGGCCCCCATTTGGAGGGCTCAGGAGATGACACTGAAGAGGGAAGAAGACCCAGAAAGGGGAATCTGGGTGCTCTGAGAAGACAACTTTGGTTAACTGGAAATGCCCTTTATGCCACAGCTTCTAGAACAAGGATTTGTTTACCCTGAATGTCAGGTCACTCCTAAACAGCATGACTCCCTATGGGGGAAGTGAAGAAGCCCAAGCCAGTGTTGTCTTCACACCCAGCTGAGTTAGAGGGCAGTGTGCTGCACCAGCACCCAGGCAGCTCCTAGTAAATGTTTTGTAGAACCCTCACTTTGGAGGCTCAAGAAAGGTGATGTTCCAGAGAGGAATGTCTCCAAAAGATAGACCCAGTGGAGATGGGTGCTCTCGCCTAGCCTGTAGGGCCCCAGAGGCAAACCACCCATTCCTTTGGATTTTATTTTTTAATGTAGTTACACTCTGTTATGTCCAAAACAAGTTGAAAGCAGCTTTCAACAATCCATTCAAGAATGATAAAATAGGCCATTTTGAAGAGGGAAAGAAGACCTTCAAGGGACTTCCTGAAGGGGCGGAGTCAAAGGGAGCGAGGAGTCTCAGAGAACTCTATCCTCAGGAATAAAGGCAGAGAGGGCACACGTACTCACCATCAAATTGGCACTAACTTATCAACACTAAGGTGCTCACACAGTAGTAATATTTTTGGGGGGCTGTGGGGTAGGAGGTGGGTGTTGTAGGGGGGAAGGGCACGCCTCAAATCATGGTTTGGGTGTGGCAAAGTCATAACATGTAACCAAAATGTTTGTACCCCTATAATATCCTGAAATAAATAATAATAATAAAAAAGCAGAGGGCAGAAGCCCACAGCCTCAGAGGACAGCCAGGGACAAGGACTGCGAGGAGGCTGTGTCATTCTATAACTGCTGAAGGTCCCGCTGTCTTTCTCCCTGGCCTCTTGCTCTCACCCCTTCCAGCACTGGTGATGAAGTTATCCCCAGAGACCAGAAGACTGGCAAGTGCCCCCTCAAAGGCTCTTGCCTCCTATGTGCACCGTATTAGCCACCCTGAAGGGCATGCAGGCAGAGCTGATGGGGAAGGATTAAATGAATTAATGTTTGTGACATTCCTGGAACATTCCTCGCAGAGAGTAAAGAGTAAATGTTATACAAATGTTTGTTAACTCAAGTATGTACTAGAACTAAAACCAGTCTCATCTGTACCTTGTTCTTTCTGTCCCTGGCATCCATCGCTGCTGAAATGGCAGTTAATATTATAGCCAAGATCAGCTGGGCTGAAGGGTCAACCTCAGAAACAAACAAACTGAACAAGGATCCCTGTCCCATTTTCTGGACTCTGCCCGGGGATGGTCCCCACACTGTGCTCAGCCCTCTGGTTTCATGCCCCAGGTCCCTGCCTTGGCCTTGGTGGTGAAGATGACTTCACCTGCCTTTGCCCTCAGATCCTTCCTTATCTCGAAACCACTATCTTTACTCTCATCAGTTGAGAAAACTGAACCCAAGTTGGCAACAGGCCTGAAGTGGAAAGAGATGATTCAGGATGGGGAGAGTTGAACAGCCAAGAGCCCTTGCATCAGAGTTGTTTGGAGGACCCTTGAGGCACTGCAGTCTCACTGTAGCCTGCTCAGGTAGCTGGGGCTCACCAAGGTTCCTGTTGATTCTACTCAGGCACTCTCCCAATCATCCATCCTCTTTGGGAGCCTGATCTCTTCACTTCTCAACCATCTTATGCCCCTCCCCACACCATCTCTACTCCAGCCACACTGCTATTCTTTCAGTCCCTCTTGCCATGTCCCCTCTAGCATAGGGCCTTTGTCTGTTCTTTCCCCTCTGCCTGCAATGCCCACCCTTCCTTCCTCTCTTTGCCCTGTGAACTCCTTCTCCTTCCAGTCTCTCCTGGAGTGTCACTTGATTTGGAAGACTTCCCTGACCTCCTGGCTAGGTTGACTCCCCATATTAGTCCTCTTACTGCTCTTGTCACACCCATCATCTGCCTCCTAACACTTCCCCAGTCATGGAGAGGATCTAGCTCATGGCTGCCTCTCTTCCACATGTCTGCCATTACCCCAGGTGACATCAAGGTTCCCGTCAATGACCCATCTAATGTCTGTCCTAGTTCTTCAAGTCCAAAGCTCCTCAGTTCTAAACACTTTCTCCTCCACTCCTCCTCAGCTTCCCAAACCCAAAGCAGCATCTTGGGCCTTGTTCGTGCTTTGGATTGCTGTGCTCTGACGTACTGAACTCCAACCTCCATTCTCTGACTACACCCTCCTATCCTTCTGTCCCTCACTCTTACTGCACGTGACTTTTCATTTCACTGAAACTTCCTGTTGCTTACCCTATGCTCTTCCTCGCCATTTTATCAGCACCCCCTGGTCTCCCTTCCCTCCTTATTTGATCCAAACTACATAACCCATCACCACAACCTCCCTTTTACTAGCACATTTAGCTGTCTTATTTCTTTGTCCTTCTATTCCATCCTGCCAATCCTATGGAAAGCATGCTCCCACGCTAGAGCCTTTGCACATACCATTCCCAAGTGCTCTTTTTCCAGATGTCAACATGGTTCATTCCTTCATTTCATTCAGACCTCTGTTCAAATGTCACCTCTGCAGAGAGGCCTTCCCTGATCTCATTATTTAAGTAGTACCTCTGTCATTCTTTATCCCCTATTCTGTTTTAGTTATTCTTCAGAACATTTACCTGACATCATATTGTGTTTCTATTTATTTTTGTCTACTTCTGTATCCTAGGGCTTAGAACACTGCCTAGAGCTTAGTAGGCGCTCATAAATATTTGTTGAATGAATGACTGAACCCCAGGACATGTGATCCCTCTGTCTTCTCCATAGGAGAATATATCCCAGCTCTGTAGATTGGGGTCACTCCAAATTCATGATGTCCAACCTCAGCAGGCCTCTTGATGCTGCCTGGCAATCACTTTACTTATTCTGAGTTGGCCCCATTTCCCATTGCCCTTGCAGGCAATTCTAAACCTTTATGTTTGTCCTTAAACCCCTGTCCTGCTTGCATTTCATAACCGATGGACATTCAGGCTGTTTCTGACTTTACGTTATTACAAACAAAAGCAATGAAAATCCATGCACATGTAGAAGGATTTCTCTGGGATGATCCATATCTAGAAGTATAAAAGTGTACTTTTTTCATTTCAATAGATTCTGCCAAATTGCCTGCCAAGAAAAGCTTTACCAGTTCACACTCCTACCAACAGGGTATGAAAACCTTACAGGCCAGGAGAGAGTGGCATGACATGTTCAAAGTGCTGAAGGAAAAAAACCTTAATCCTAGAATATTATATCCTACAAAAATATCCTTTAAACATGAAGGAGAAATACTTTCTGAGACAAACAAAAGCTGAGCGATTTTATCAACACCAGACCTGCCCTACAAGAAATGCTAAAGGGAGTTCTTCAATCTGAAAGAAAAGGACTTTAAGGAACAATAAGAAATCATCTAAAGGTATAAAACTCACTGGTAACAGTAAGTACACCAATACAGAATACACTATCACTGTAATTGTGGTGTATAAACCACTTGTATCTTCAATAGGAATGCCAAAAGACAATCCTATCAAAAATAATAACTACAACAACTTTTTAAGAGCTAGAAAGTATAGAAGATATTAATGGAAACAACAAAATGTCAAAAAGTGGGGAGGGGTTGGAGTTTAAGTGTAGAGTTTCTTTTAGCTTTCTCATTGCTTGTTTCTTTGGTTTTTGTAAGCAGAGTTAAGCTGTCATCTGTTTAAAACAATTGGTTGTGGTTTTTTTGCAAGCCTCATGGTAACCTCCAATCAAAAAATCTGCAATAGATACACAAAAAATGAAAAACAAGAAATTAAAACACACTACCAGAGAAAATCACTTTTATACAAAGAAGGAAGGAAGGAAGGAAGAAAGAGAGGACCACAAAAAATCCAGAAATCAAATAACAACACGGCAGCAATAAGTCCTTATCTAACAATAATAACATTGAATATAAATGGACTAAATTCTCTAGTTAAAAGACAGAGTGGCTGAATGGATTAAGAAAACAAGACGTGACTATATGCTGCCTATAAGAAACCCACATCACCTATGAAGACACATAGACTGAAAGTGGAGGGATGGAAAAAAGACATCCTATGCAACAGGAAACCAAAAAGAGCAGGAGTAGCTACACTTAGATAAAATAGACTACAAATAAGACTGTAAAAAGAGACAAAGAAGTCACTATATAATGATAAAGAGGTCAATTCTGCAAGAGGCTATAACAATTCTAAATGTCTATGCACCCAACATTGGAGCTCCTAAGTATATAAAGCAAACGTTAATAGATCTAGAGGGAGAGATAGACTGCAATACAATAACAGTAAGGGACTTTAACACCCCACTCTTACTAATGGGCAGATCATTTAGACAGAAAATCAACAAAGAAACATAGGAGTTAAACTACACACTAGACCAAATAGGCCTAAGTGACATTTACAGAACATTTCACACAACTGCTGCCGAATACATATTCTTTTCATCAGCATATGTGACACCCTCCAGAATAGACCAAATCTTAGACCATATCTATTTGTTTAAGTCTGAATAAATTCAAAATGTAGAAATCATATCAAGTATCTTTTCTGACCATGATGGAATAAAACTAGAAATCAATAATAAGAGGAACCTTGGAAACTTCACAAATGCATGGAAATTAAACAACATGCTCCTGAAGGACCGATGGGTCGATGAAGAAATTAAGGAAATTAAAAAATCTCTTGAGAGAAATGAAAATGGAACTATAACATACCAAAAGCTATGGGATACAGCAAAAGCAGTTAAAGAGGGAAGTTTATAGCAATAAATACCTACATCAAAAAAGTAAGAAAGACTTCAGATAAACAAGCTAACAATGCGCCTCAAAGAACTAGAAAAGCAAGAACAAGCCAAACCCAAAATTAGTAGAAGGAAAGAAATAATGAAGATCAGAGCAGAAATGAATGAAATTGAGACCCAAAAAACCCATAAGATCAACGAAATGAAAAGTTGATTTTTTGAAAAGATAAGCAAAACTGACAAACCTTTGGAATAACTAAGAAAGAAGTGAGATGACCCAAATAGATGACATCAGAAGTGAAAAAGGAGACTAACAACTGAGACCACAGAAATAAAAAGAATTATTAGCGACTATTAGGAACAACTATATGCCAACAAATTGGAAAACCCAGAAGAAATAAATAAATTTCTGGAAACATACAACCTACAATGATTGAACCATGAAGAAATAGAAGACCTGAATAAACCAATAATGAGTAACAAGATCAAAGCCATAATATAATAAAAAGTCTCCCAACAAAGAAAAGCCCAGGACCTGATGAATTCACTGCTGTATTCTGCCAAACATTTAAAGAAGAACAACAATTTTTGTTTTTCTAAGCCACTAGGTTTTAGGGTGACTTTTCTTTTTTTTAACATAGCAGTAGATAACCAGAACAGCCTTCTATTTACAAAATCTAAAGAACTGTTTGAAGGGCACTGACCTCTTTGTGGTAGTTGATCTAGGAGAACTGTTCCCCTCCCTTCTTTGACTTCCTTGACAATTGTTTCTGGATCAGCTCCTCTGGTTCAACTCTGGCTGCTGCTTCTTAGTTTCCTTCCTCCACGTCTTTTATTTTCCCTTCCCCTTAAATATTGGTATTCCAGCCTCAGCCCTCTCTCTTCTTTTCTAATGAATCACACTCTCCCCCCAAAAGCTCACCTATCTCCAAGTTGATGCCGGCCCACACCTCTTTCCTGAGCTCTAGTCTCATAAAACCAATTGCCAACTGACCATCTCTACCTGGATATTTCACATTCAGTATGTCCACAATGGATCTCTTCATTTCCCTCACACCCCAACGTGTACCTATCCACACAGTTGCACAAGCCAGAATCCTGAGGGTCATTTCAGACCCCTCCTTCTTCCCTGACTCCACATTCAGTTAGCCACCATGTCTTGTCAAGTCCACCTCCCAATTACATGTAAAGAGCATCACTTTCTCTACTTACTGCCCTGCCACAGACCCTAACTGGTTTGTCTTCCTCTGCTTTCTTCCTCTCTAAACTACCCTCCAAACCATGGCCAGTGGTTAAGAATGTGGGCTTGAACGCTATGTAGATCTGTTTCTATGTACCATCTTCACTATTTGCTGGCTCTGTGACCTTGCACAAGACATTCATTTCTCTGGGTCTCAATTTCTTCACCTGTAAAATGGGCATAATAATAATTTTACCTACTTGCAAGGTTGGTCCCAGGATTTAATAAGATAATGCATGAGCAGCCCTTTGCACATTGCCTGGCACACAGAAAATGCTCAATAAATGATTGTGGAATGTTTGAGAAGGGGACTTAGATGAGAATATGGATGGCTCTAGCAGCTTACCTTTTTTGCTGAAGATAACAAATCCAAACTCACAGACCACACCAGCTGTGATGTGGCTTGGCTATGTTGGGTTTGAATAGGGAAGACTGCTCACTTGTGAAGGTTAAGGGAGAGCATGGATATTGTGGGAGACATCCGTGTTGTATTCCTGGGGTCAGATGACAGCTAGGGCCTCAAAAAACTGACAGGTCCTTTGTAAACTGACTTAATGGGCCCAACTGGAGCTAGCACATCTGGATCCAGACAGCAGAGGGCAGCAGAGGTTGATGTGATTGCAGTTTCCTGGGTTGGACTGGGAGGTGGGGAAGAGAAACCTAAGGAGGTACTTTAGGACCTAATTCCAAATGGGGGATTGGCTGGGGGAGCTGTCCAGAGAATAGCTGTGTTCTTGGGCTCATCCTCCTTTAGCGCCTGGGATAAAGATGGTTAAGAAAGTAGAGCAGCTTGGGAAGGGAGGAAGAGGCTAGAATTTAGGGGTGGAAGCTGAGCGAGTTGAGATTTTTACAAAATATATCAAGGAAAATGCGTCTATCCTAGTGTTGTATCTATTTGGTCTTTTCTCTCTTTTAGGAGTCCCAATGGTCCTTCTAAGGGCAGAGTTATCAGTTGGGGACCCCAGAGGGTGGAGATGCTTTTAAGTGTGATAGATGATGAGTTTGTAGTACAGATAGGGACCACATCCCTAAGGTATGGATAAAAGAAGCCTCAGGCTCATGAGGAAACCAAGGCCCGGAGAAGGACAGTGACTTGCTTAAAGTCATATAGTTAGGATTAAGAGTGAAAGCCAATACTTATAAGCCAATACCTTATAAGTGCTGCTGAACACGTTACACCTATTACCTCATTTAATCCTCACAATAACCTCATGAGGCAGAATCAGATGTTGTATTCTCACATTTTACAGATGAAGAAACTGAAGCTCAGAAACGCTAAGCCATTTGCCCAAGGCTGTATAGCTAGTCAGTGTTGCATCCAGGATGCAGATCCAGGTAGCAGAGCTTGTGCTTTTTTTTTTTTTATTTGGAGAGTCTCACTCTGTCACCCAAGTTGGGGTGCAGTGGCATGATTATAGCTCACTGCAACCTCGAACTCCTGGGCTCAAGAGATCCTCTGGCCTCAGCCTTGAGAGTAGCTGGGACTGTAGGCACATACCGCCACGCCCGGCTAACCTTAAAGATGTTTTGTAGAGACGTGATCTGACTGTGTTGCCCAGGCTGGAGAGCCTGTGCTGTTAACCACCACATTCTGCTACTTGCCTAGGCCAGGGGCTGGGTCTCTGGACTCCCAAATCAAAGCTTTTTCCATTACTCTATATTGTCCTGGATGGGAATCCAATTTTAGTATGTCAAGTCCTAGTCTCAAATTAAGTATAATAGAAAGGCAGTTTTGCTACTTTAAATGGATCCTCAGTTAATCCTTTTGTGAGGTAAATGATACCATTTTTCATCTTCTCCTGTCTGTAATTTACCTGCTTTGTGGTGCTCCTACATTGTGTGAACTGTCCAGGGGACGTATGGTTGGTTTGCTTCCTACAGAGCATTATTGTGGATACGTGTTCTGCTTTAGATGGCTTCTTTCCCAGCCAGCTCCGGCTTTCTTTTGGGCTGCCTTCCTATACCACGTTGTCCATATAGACCAGGGATAGTGAAAGAAAGTCAGTTAAAGTGTTGGTATTTTTTTTTTTCTGATGACCCTCCATTTTGTTTTCCTTGAGCTATTGCTTGTTGTTGATCAATCAACCATTCTTATTCTTATTCAGTGTCTGTCTGCATGGAGGCATTCATTCATTCATTCATTAATAAAACACTTGCTGAGCACCTACTATGTGCCAAGTGTTATGCTAGGTCCTGGGGGTATGGTGATGAACCAAGCAGTGCACAGTCCCTGACCTCATGAAATTTCAAGTCTAGAAGGGAAGTTTGTTGAGTCTTGGGTACTCCTAACTGCGATTGGGAACCACCCATCTTCTGCATCCCCATTGCCTTAGCTTGAGCTCTCATCATGTGTCTCTTCCTTGGATCACTGAAGCTGGTCTGCAAGTCTCCGCTCCTTCCAACCCCCACCCCAGCCTGCACACAGCAGAGAGCCGCAGACAGCAGCAGACAGACTCTGCCTTTGAAAACATCCCTTCCAACATGTCACATCCTTCCCCTGCTCAACCTGCTCAAAATCCTTCAATGACTCCCCGTTTCCTGTCAAATGGCATCCACATTCCTTGACCATCTGGCCAGATTCAAGCAACGCCATGAGCTGACCCTGCCCCATCCTCCCCTCTCTATTCTTATTTCCTACCTGTCCTTTTGTTCCAGGTCTTCTTACTGTCCCCATACACTGCCAGCTCGTTCCTCACCTTTAGTTCCATCCCCTCAAATCCTTCTACCTGTCCTTCAGAAGCTCTAACTGGAGTACCACCTCCTGCAGGAAGCTTCTCCAAGGATCCCCCCTTCCTATGCTCTCCCTTCTTTGTGATCCGGGGCCCAAGGCCCAGCTGGTGTGAGGATCAAATGAGATGCCACGATGGGCAAATACTTTGTATTGCATCATGGGAGGCTTTCTTTTTATCTGTGTTCACATCTACCATTTATTATTCTCTGCCAGACAGTGGGGCTCAGTGGTTTACAGACATTATCACATTGAATCCTCATAACAGCCTATGAAATAGTATTTGTCAGGCCCATCATTCAGATGAGGAAAGAGGCTCAGAGAAGTTGAGTATCTGGCCCAAGATCACACTTATAGATAGGTCCATCTGGGGAGCCTGTGTTCCTGCAGGAGGTGGTCCAGTGGACAGAGCTGGTTTGAATGCCAACTCAGCCTCTTTTCAGCAGCCTGTAGTGCAACTCTATATGGTCTTTGAGCTCTTCAACACTTGATCTTTAAATTTTCCTATTGATATTTTCCCTGGTCTTGATTCTCTGTTTTTATTTTGCTATTCTTTTTTTGTTGGTGTAAACCACCTCATAGCCTTTGGGAAACAAGGCAGGGGTAATTAACTACATGCAAATAAAATACGCTTCTCCTGTCTCCGCTCACAGTGTCCAGGACAGTGGGCACTGGTGCTGGGGGAGCATCACCTAACCTTGTGCTATCTAAAGCCTTGCGGAAAAGGCAATCCAAATCAGAAGCCAAAGGTCAATTCCTTCTTTGTGAAATAAAAAGACACAGAGTCCGTGTCAGGTCCTCTATCAAAATGCCAAACTGTGGCACTGACTCTATTTCCTTCCATGGTTTTATTTTTATTTTTAAGGAACCATCAGGTGGTAATGGATGATTCATGCTTTACTTATCCTTCTTGTTTATTTCCCTTCCTCGACCTTCGAATTTTTTTCCCCTTAATGTTTGTTCCGGGTTTTGACAAAACACTGAGGTACTTGACTTGTGTTGGTAACTTTTTTTTCTTCCTAATGTCTTCTTAAGAAAAAAATTAAAGGAAGTGACAGTATTCCAAAACCATCTTTTATTCCATCAGTGGATGGATTGCACCTGCTACTTCTAAGGCCACTCTCCAATTGTTTCCTTTTACAGTAAAACCTTGTTAGAAGACACTCCATTAGTACCAAATGGGAATGGCTTAGGCCCTAACTGGCCTTACTTTGGTCACTCTCAGCAAAGTAATAAATAAATTGAATAAATGGACTCTGTGCTGGGTTTCCATACTTTAACACAGCAAACTTTGTCATTTCTTTGGCAGGATCATTTGCATACAAATGGTTGATGCTGGGGATTCTTTTCATTTCATTAAGGCAAGTCTCCTAAGACCTCGATTAGACTACAATTTGTTAGCTTACTTGGAGCTACTGTGAATTATTCAAAGCAATAAAGCTTCATTTCTTTACAAGTAACCTAAATACAAATGGCTCACTAATTTGAAAGGCTATCTCCAATTAGTTTGAGTAAGTGAGGTTGGACTGCATTAAATAGCAACTTATTGATTTCTTTCATCATACAAATCACTCTCCCTAGGCAAGAATTCTTTTTAATAGCCCCAGTACTCTGTGAAGACTGGAACAGTAGGCTCTTCCTCAGAGACAAAAATGTGGTGTTCACTCACCTGTCTTTGAGTTGGAACCTTTATAATAGGGATCCCTTTGCACTGATACATCCACACGCTTGCAATCTTGTCCTCAGTGGCTACAAACGTAAGCTGAAGTTCAGGGTCAGTGTATGGCTGGGATGGAGGATTGGTTCCATGTGATGCTGGCCAAGTGGCTTTACCTCTTTAGGGTGAAGTTCCTTCATTCTGTAATTATTATATATACTCAGCCTGTGAACGAGATTAAGGGCAGCCAGTCACCAGGTTTTAGGCCCAGTCTGTGAACAGTGTTAGGAAACATCTAGGCTGGGGTTAGGGCTCAGTCAGTGGCCAGGGTTCGAGTGTGGCCTGTGAATGAAGAACTAAGAGAATGGGCTGTTCTTTTCCTATCCTAGCTGCCTGCTGACAGTAGCCCCATGCTCTACTCCACTGAACTTAAGACACAAGATACCAGTAGCAACTAAAGGAGACTGGAATTATAGGACAAAGACACTTAGGAAAATGGGGAAGGTTACAGGATAATTTATATTCCCTCCCCAGTACCTCAGCATTTTCTATAAAGAAGGCAAGAGGGAGAGGGTCACTTCCATAGTCACTGGTATAGCAAGGAATGCTCCGAATCCAAATAAATATTCGAAATGTGTGCCTTTCCTTGATGTGGAGTTCTTTCTCAGGGACCCTGGCCATGTGGTGCTGCTGGGATGTGTTCTAGTCAAGCTGTCTGTTCCCTATCTCTAGTAAGGGTGGGAAAGAAAGGAGATGGGCTGGGCTACCTTGGCCATGTTTGGGTTACCAAATGACAATAGAATTCCTGCTTAGAATGCTAGGGAAATGGTTTTCTCTGATCTCCTGGGAGGAATTGTAATCCTCAAGTTTTGAAAAGCCTGGGGAATCTGTAACTGAGGGCTGCTTTTCATTTGGGACAGGAAGAGACATACACGGAGGGTGAGACTGATAAGTGAAAGGGCGTGAAGCACCATTTCCCCCAGCAGGATGTCGGGGCTGGGCTGGAGAAGATGCGACCCGAGCTGGTGGTGGCAATGGGGGACTCCACCCTGCCTGGCCTATATGCTCACAACCACCCTATGAGCTCATTACCATATCATCCCACTTTACAGATCAGGAAACTGAGGCACAGAGAGAAACAGAGGTGACAGTGCTAGTGCGTTGCAGAGCTGTAATTTGAATTGCAGAGCCTACAAGAGTTATGTTTGTTGGGAAGATCAAGTCAAGTTGGAACAGCAGGGAGACAAGAAGAAGAAGCGATAGACGAGGTTATAGCCAATATGGCACCTCAAGTGCTCTGAGGTGGCCTCAATGCCAAGAGGCAGGGCCGTGTAGTGGTTAAGAGCCTACACCAGGAACCCAACAGTCTAGATTCAAACCCCAGATGTCCCACTTCCTGGCTGTGTGACCTTGGGCTAGTTACTTGACCTCTCGATGCCTCAGCTTCCTCCATCTGTGAAGTAGGGACAGAGAGGGATAATAATAGGGATAATAATCCTTCATAGGGTTGGTGTGAGGATTGAATGAATCAATACAGGAGAGTGTTTGGACAACACCTGACACCTAGTGAGAGCTACCTTGCTGTTTAACATCTAGTATAGCACTGAAGTGCCCGAGAGTTGGGTCTGTGGTTGTCTGGGAGCTCTTTGAGTCTCAGTTCCTCCCTATAACCTATTTTAGGGTTAACATGAGACATAAATGAGACAAGGCTTGAGGAGAACACACAATGAGTTCCAGATTCCCAGCAGCTGTTTTGCATTATTACATCAGCCCCTTACAACTAACCCAAGGGTAAAGTCTACATTGGCCTAGGATCTGTGAGTTCAAACATTGCATTAAATGAGTGGGTCAGTGGCAAGGGTTGGAGAAAATCTTTTGTAAGTGACCTTAGGTCCTGCTGACAGACAGTGAGGAGGGAAAGAACCATGGCCTCAAATGCCATTGGGCCCAGATCTAGAACCTGAAGAATTCAAGCCCTGCAAGGTGGTGAAGCCAATGAGTAAGAACTCAGCCTGCAGAGCCAGACCTGCCTGGGTTCAATCCCAGCTATATCATACATTGTGTGACCTTGGGCAAGTCACTTTACCTCTTTCGGCCTCAGTTTCCTCATCCGGAAAAGGGAGATAATATTTGTGCCTTCCTCACAGGGGTGTTGTAAGGATTAACTGTGAGGACACATGTAGAGTGCTAAAAGCAGTGCCTGGCATGTGGCATATTTGTTGATTTAATTCCAGACAAACCAGGGAGATGAGTGAGAAATGAAGGGAGACTGTGGTGCTCCTCTCCACCCTCTCCCCTTCTTCACCGGCTGGAAGATGCTCCTGTCCAAATGGGAAATTGAAGCCAAAATAGCACAATAAAGGAAAGGAAGCGCTCCGGGAGCAGATGGGTTCCCACTCGCTGTCCTGAGGAATGTGCTGACTATTCAGGAACAGGCCTTTGGCAGTCACTTAACACAATCACGAAGTAAAGGGAAATGATGAAGTCTGTCATCAGGGTCAGTGCCAATTTGTTTAAGAAAGTGGCGAGGCTGAAAAGGAGGATGTGGGGAATGGGAGGCCCTGAACATTCCTGGAGCCAGTTTGCAAAACCTTCTGGGCAGCAATCCCAAGTGAATGTGGCTGGAGACCTGCCCTCCCTACATGCCCTTCTAAAATTCCCAAGTGAGCAGCCTTGACCATGATGGGGGGCTAGTGGCTCACGTGGGCAGGATCAAGCTGGTGCTCACATGCTTCATTTATTTTTCTGTGAACTTGCATGGAGTGCCCACCCTGTGCCAGGCACCAGGCTAGGAGCCATGGGCCCGCTAGGAAGAATGATACAGGTAAGGCCTTTGTCCTGGAAGAACTCCCAGAGGATCAAGGCTGTGTTCCCTACACATGGGGAAAACATTTGAGAAATGCTGAGGGGTCAGGGACCGAACAACTACCCCTTCCCAGGGGGTTTACCTGGAAAAAAAGAGAATGTCTGGAAAGGATAATGCTTAACATGGAATAACCTCTAATGGTGAAATTAGCGGGGGTGTTATTTCCTGGGGGGTGGGGACCATGGCAGACTGTAAACTCATTAAAGGAAAGGTTTTGCCTCTGTCAATCCCTTGACCAGTAGCTATCATGACTTTACACCTGAAGAGACTTGCAAGCAGGGCATTTAGAATTAGATCCTCCCAGCTTTGTCTAAGTGCCTAATGTGTGCCAGGCACAATGCCGGGTGCTCGCCCATGCTTCACTATCACAGAAAATCAAACTGAGGTGGATTAATGTAAATATTGAATGATTGGACATGAATCATAGAAGGGCCCTTTGGTGTAAAATAAGCCAGTGGTTCTCAAAGTGTGGTCCCTGGGCCAACAACATCAGCATCTCCTGGAAACTTGTTAGAAATGCAGATTCTTGGTCCTGTCCTATATACACTGAATCAGAAACTCAAGGGGCGGGCCCAGCAGTCTCTTTCGACAAGCCCTCCAGGTGATGCTGATGTGTACTCAAGTTTGAGGGCCACTGCTCTCACCCAATGATCTTTAAAAGGGGCTCTGGGCTGTCTTGGAGGTTTTGAGGGAAACTCCAGGTAGGGCGGGAGTAACTGAGAGCAGCTCTACTTTCATCTGCTTTACATGTTGAGCTGACACATTAGATTTTGTTTAAAGAAAGTGTTGCAAATTGCATAAGTTTGAAAACCATGACTCTAGTCTAACCAACTGCCTTCTACACTCTACCCATCCTGCCTCACCATTCGTACAGATGGGGAACACGGAGGCCCAGAGAGGGGAGGGCTCCAGCAGGCAGGGATGAGACCAACACCCAGGCTTCCTAACTGCCGCCCCAGGCTGCTTTGTGGTATCTCAGTCTGCCCCCTCGCGAGAGAGGAAGCAGGAAGACAAGTTTGAGCTGTCTTTTAGTAAGATCCTGGGGCTGTCTGCTTCTCTTTCTAGTTATGCCCGGAAAGGCTAGAGGCTTCTGGGGTTCTTGGAGGAAGCCCTTCCGGTTCCTCTCTACTGTAGCCGAGGAATTGTAGCCCCAGACCAACCTCCTAGCCAGTCTGATTCATCCCCCAACTGCACTCATCTCAAAGTGGAACATCCTGGGGGATCTGCTTGAACTTCCAGCCTCCCCCTCTATTCCTCAGCCAGGCCTCTCAGGCCCACCTGATGCATTTCCCTGGCCTCCATCCCCCGCCGACCCCCAATCCAGGCAATGCTCTGTCATTGCCCTCATACTATGAACGGGAATCACTGTGAGCCTTTCCTGAGGGGTCATTGCATCCTGTACCATATCTTTCCCTTCCCTCCCCTAATACTGCTAGGTCTATTGCCCCAGCAGGCAGCTCACAGGGCTTGGTGAGCGGGCAGGGGAGATGGCGGTGGGGTTGGGATCTGCCCTACATGCTGCTGGTTCTGTCCGAGGCTCAAAGACCCAGCTGGCAGGACTCCCCACCATTGCCTGGGCCCTTTCAGATGTCGGGCATCATCGTTGACTTTGGATTTGAGCCTCTGCCAACTTCTGATGGCTGTCTTTCCCCAGGGAAAGAGCACTGACTCCAGCCATCTCCATAGTGGAGGGGAGAAAGCAGTGGCTCCTCTGGGTGCCAACAGAGGACACCACTGAAGCCTGGGCAGGAGTCTCAAGCCTCTGGGCCTACGTGAACAAAGTCAAGGCCACTGTGGCGTGGTGTGTGAGTCAGCTGCTTGGCTCTTCCCTTCCTTGTGTGTGTGTGTGTGTGTGTGTGTGTGTGTGTGTCTGGTGAGGGAGGTGGATTCTGGATAAGTGAGAGACTAAAAAAAACTTGGAAACATGACCACTGAAAGAATAACTTTTTCAGGCCAAGCCAGCTCATCCCTCCTACAAAAGAGCATTTGAAATCCTAGCCAAACCCACCCCTGTCCGACCTCTTAGCCTCTATGGATTGGCTTATAGCAATAATTTCACAGCTGATGGAAGCCAGTAGTGTGGGGGAAATAGCAAAAGGGCTCTGGAGTTAGATGGATGAACGTTCAAATTTGGACAAGGGACTCACCACCTTGAACCTTGGTTTCCTCAGCTCTAAAAAGGATATGGTAATATTAGGCTGAATCATATGATAGTGCTATTGGGTCAGAAAAAAACAAATATTGCCAATTTCATATGGTTCAACCCAATAGCACCTTCCTCCCAGGGTTGTTGTGAAGATTAAATGAGATAATATACAAAAGTGTTCATACCAGCACCCAACTCATAATAAATGCCCAATAAAAGATAGCGATGTTGCTGGTGATGATAATGGGTATCTAACAGGCCACAGAATGAACCCTGACCCTGGCCATTTCACAAATACAGGTCCCAAATAGGCTGAAATACCTTGGTGGCAATAATCTGTGTGGTTAAAATGTACCCCTGACCAAATACACCCCTCTCTGGTATGTCCCAGCTCTTAAGATTTTTTGTTTATAGGTTACTCTGTGGTGAAAACACTCTCCTACAAAGGCTCCTATTAAAGAGTCCCCAAAAGGAAACAGATTCATTCATTCAACAGCTTGTATCAAGAGCCTATTATGTTGCCAGCCACTGGGCTATGTGCTAGGTTGAAGACGATCTGGTACCTGCCTTGGAGGAATTTGCAATTTGGTATGGGAGAAAACCCCCAGACAGGTAACAACAGTCCACTTTTGACAAGTGTCATAACCATAAAAAGTGTGTCCCAAGACTTGTGGGGTCAGCAAGGAAGGATCATCCTCTCTGCCTCCATCTTAACTCTGTTTAGTGGTCAGGGAAGGCGACACAGAAAAACTGACATTTCAGATGGACTTTGAGTGATGTGTAGGCATTCCTTTCACGGAGAAGGTGTGAGTTCAAGCAGAGGAAACCCAATATGTAGAGGTGCAAGATTGCAAAGACGGTGTGGGCACTTTTTGGGATTGCTTTTAAGTTCAGTGTGTCTGGAGCGTGGGGTGAGGAAGGGAGTATCAGGAACTGAGGCTGAAGCGGTGGATCAGGGCTGGGCTGGGAAACACATCCTGGATGTGATTTTGTAGGCAATTGAGAAGAAACAAATGAAAATTTTCCAGCCTGACTTTGTTTGGAATGGGGCCTGAGAATCTGAGGTACAGAGTTTTCTGAGTTTTTTTTGAGACAGAGTCTCGCTCTGTTGCCTCGGGCTAGAGTGCCGTGGTACCAGCCTAGCTCACAGCAACCTCAAACTCCTGGGCTCAAGCAATCCTCCTGCCTCAGCCTCCCGAGTAGCTAGGATTACAGGCATACGCAACCATGCCCAGCTAATTTTTTTAAAAAATATATTTTTAGTTGTCCAGCTAATTTATTTCTATTTTCCGTAGAGACGGGGTCTCGCTCTTGCTCAGGCTGGTTTCAAACTCCTGACCTTGAGTGATCCTCCCACCTCGGCCTCCCAGAGTGCTAGGATTATAGGTGTGAGCCACCCCGCCCGGCCCAGAGTTTTCTTTATTGTTAGTAATTATTGTCTACTTTATTGAGATATAATTTATATGCAATAAAATACATTCATTATAAGTGAATGGTTCAATAAGTTTTGATAAATGTGTATACCCATACAACCAGGACCACTTTAGACCTGGGCAGATGGGGTTCCTGCTCCATGCCCTACGCCTCAGGGGACATCTCTGTACTTTGCAGGACTTTCTTTAAAATTTTCAAAGTTGCCCTCCAGTGTCTGAGACTGGCAGAGTCAGCAATATCACTGGAGTGGGCTGTTCTTAGCTCAGAATGGGTCTCACATAGACACAGGACCTGATTCGTGTTTCTCCCCTTCAAGGCGCTCTTTGAACCTCTAGGCCTACCCACCCGTGCTTGGGGCCTACCAGATGTCCCAAGGAACTCCAGGATTCTCAACTATGGGATCACCTATGGGACTCATGGTTGGAACCCGATTCCAGGAGGGCATGATGGCAAGTGGATTGTGCCACTAAGCCACAGCAATATTTCTTTGGCAGAACTGCATGAAATTGGGCCACCAGAATGGTACTGACACACTCATTTTGGGTGATTCAAATAGTGTGTATAGACAGTGGCCGCATGACATATATTTTCCCAGGCTCTGAGCACCCGAGGAGTGGCCCTGTGTGTAAACCCACTGCTGTGATTGAGATTTACACCAGAGTCCGGATGTCACGTGCAGCCCAGAAGACATGTGTGGGATTCTGGCTGCTCCATTGGGGGATTGCCTACCTGGCTTCCCTTACCTCAATCAATGAACTGACTGGGATGGCACCCTGGGAAGCCCCTGAGTCTGCCCAGTGCCTGTCCCCTTCCCTTGTCAGCCTGAATGCCAAGGGTGTGTTTCAGAGATGGCACAAGAGGAGGAGCCGACAGCACCAGCGGTTCATGGTGTGGAAGGCCTTATTGCAGGAGCACGGGCTGCTGAGCATGCCTCCAGAGCCAGGGGCCTCCCGCTGCCCGGCCTGTTGCGGGCAACACCAGGCACAGAAGCTGCCAACAGCAGGGAGGCAGCGTCCTAGGGCTGGAGCTTGTAGTGCCCCATGCAGCAGAAGGCCCACCCTCAGGGAAGCCTCTGGGCCCTTGCCCAGCAAGTACATGGCTATCGATTGTGAGATGGTGGTCACAGGACCCTGAGGACGGGTCAGTGAGCTGGCCCGTTGCTCCCTGATGAGTTACCATGGCAACGTCCTCCATGACAAATACATCCGGCCTGAGATGCCTGTTGTTGGCTACTGCACCCACTGGAGCGACATCACTCGGCAGCACATGCGCAAGGCCATCCCCTTCCAGGTGGCCCAGGAAGAGATCCTTAAGCTCCTGAAGGGCAAGGTGGTGGTGGGGCACACGCTGCACAATGACTTCCAGGCCCTCAAGTACGTCCACCCTCGGAGCCAGACTGGGGATGCCACCTACGTCCCAAACCTCCTCAATCCGCCCAGCCTCCACACCCGGGGGCCCACGTCTCTCTGAAGGACCTGGCCCTGTAGCTGCTGCACAAGAAGATCCAGGTGGACCAGCACGGGCACTCGTCAGTGGAAGATGCCAGGACAGCCATGGAGCTCTACTGGCTGGTAGGAGTGCAGTGGGAACAGCAGGAGGCCAGCAGCCCCTGGGCCCACCCCGAGGACAGAGAGCCTGACAGCAGCACAGACATGGAGCAGTACATGGAGGACCAGTACTGGCCTGAGGACCTGGCCCAGGGCAGCAGCGCAGGAAGGAGGCAGGCACAGGATGGGAGTGAGGGGGAGGTGGAGCTCCCAAGTTGGCCTTCCCAGGGTTGGGGGAGGGGGATAAAGGCCAGGAGAGCTCTGGGCCATTCATCCTGGGCAAGGCAGGGCAGGATACAGCCAGCCAGTCCCAGGGCCAGAGGCATGAGGACCATCTGTCCCCTTGCTGCCCTCTGCCCACAGCACAGCCTTCTGTCTCTCCAGAGCTCTTGTTGGTTATGTCTCCTGATGCCTGTGGTTTTGCTAATGGCATTTTATAGGTTCCGAGAAGAAGTCAGGTGGACTATCTCCTAGAGCCCAACAGACTGTCCTTCCCCACTCCCAACTCTCCTGAGTCATATGCTGTGCTATCTAAAGGGATAATGCCTCCCCCTGGGGGTGGTGGGTGGGGGTGTCAATATTCTGGAGCTCCCTTATCTCAACTCAGTGACATGGGATAAAGTTCTCTTCATGTTGTTGCCACCTACTTCTTCCTCCAGAGTCTCTGTCAGGTTCAGAATAAATATGCCCTGAAGTTAATGTTAAGGCCTCTAAAAGAGACGGTTCTTCCCCATCTCTCTGACCTTGAACTCTGGCTACAGCCATTGTAGGAACTTGGTGCTCTGTGGCCTGTCACCTCCCTGCTAGGCTATGACAGAATAGCAGAGCCCACGGGCCTTCTATGGAGAGCTGGCGTCTTCATGTATTTGACATCAGAAGTCACCGGGCAGCTAAGCTTTGGATAAGAACTGGCATATTTGTTTTGACCCAAATCAGGGATGCCCCCTGCCCACCCAGCACTATGCTCTCCTAAGCAAAAGCGGTTTGAATTCTGGGGCCCTTGTGCAGAAATGGGCCTGACCTTTATTTATTTATTAAGAGCAGGGCCACTGATCTCCAGTGTGACAGAGTCCACATGTTCCCTGGGGCTTGGGCAGGGCGTTGGCAGCTATGCTGTGTCCCTGAAGTTCACGTGGTGCCCCTTCAGCTCTTTGACAGTCACTGTGGCTGTTGGGTTTTCTCCTGATTTCTAAAAATGTTCTCCTTCCTTGTTTCGTAAGGGATAATTCTGAGGCATTGGAGGAACCAAGAGCTCAGGTCACACAGACCTTTGAGCCCCATCTTTGCTTGCCACTTAGCTTTGAGACCTTAGGCAAGCATGTGACTTCCTCTTGAGCCTGTTTCTTCCTCTGTAAAATGGGGATAGTGCTACAGCCTACCTCACAGGGTTGACAGGAGCATTAAATGTTAAGTGCTTAGCATGGTGCCTAGCACATGGGCAGCCACAGCCAGTGGGAGCTGCTATTTATTCTTTACTGATTGGTTTCAACCCCTTCAGGATAACACCCGAACACTGAGCCCTCAGGCTGAGCAGCCGTGGCCCAGACAGAACTGTTCTTGCTTGGCTGTTACAGCAGGTGTGTTTGGGCAGGGGTGAGGACGCAGCAGGGAGGTTAAGGGTTATCCCTGTGCCTCCCAGGTACTGGCTTCTCATCAGTGTCCTACCACTGTGTGTAGTGACGATGGAGCAAAGCAGCACAGGGGTCAGGGAAGTAGGGACACTGCTGAAATCACACTATCCTGCCCTTCAGCTGAGACTCCCACTCCTCACACACTCGGGGTCATAGATTGTTGAGTCACTGGCTCCCTCCCTGTGGGCACAGAGCGAGGAGCCGGCTGAGTCATTTACTACTCTGGCCTGGCTCCAGGACTTTGTTCTGGATTCCTTAAAAGTCTGTAGCTAACGCCAAACTCAAAGCTGAGCAGTCGCTTCAATTCCTTGGATCAAAGGGTTGAAGGAAGATGGAGCTGTTGCCAGTGGGGAAATGTACTGGTTAAAATTAGCTTTGCTGTAAAACCGTTTGCACTGGAATAAAATTCAATTGGAAAAGTGAAAAAATAAAGATTTACACCATTTTCATCATGGTAGAAAGTTTCCTTGAAGACCTTTACAATCAATCTCACTCCCACTTTCTACCCTTGATTGCTAACTACCATCTTGCTTTCTGTCAGTATAGATTAGTTTTTACCTAGTCTAGAATTTCAAATAAATACAATCATACAGTATCTAGCTTTGTGTCTGGTTTCTTCGACTAACATAACGCTTTTGAGGTACTCCATGTTGTAGCATGTATCAGTAGTTTGTTCCATTGTATTGCTGAATATCCATTGTATTAATATGCCATTGTGTATGTTGTATATTGATACGAATTATATTATGTTGATATACCATTGTATTGCTATACCATCAATCCAGTGTATGGATATATCACAATTTGTTTATCTATTCACCCATTGCTAGACATCTGGACTATTTCTGGTTTGGGGTTTTCATAAATAAAGCTGCTATGAACATTCTTGTATAAGGCTTGTTGTGCGCACATGTTTTTATTTCTTTTGGGTAAATACCTAGGAGTGAAATTACTGGGCCAAATCATTGGCTTATGTTTAATTTTATGAGAAACTACCAGACTGATTTCCACAATGGTTGTACCATTTTATACTCCAACCAGCAATGTAAGAGAGTTCCCATTGTTTTATTTCCACTTAGTATTGTCATTTAAAAATTTTTCTAGCTATTCTAAAATGTGGTATATGTATACCATGGAGTACTACTCAGCCATAAAAATGATGAATTTACACCATTTGCAACAATCCAGATGGAATTGGAGACCATTTTCCTAAGTGAAATATCTCGAGAATAGAAAAACAAACACCACATGTACTCACTATGAAATTGGAACTAACTGATGAGCACACATGTGCACAGAGCGAAGTAAAACTCAGTGGAAATCAACCAGGAGGGAGGGGAGAGGAGGGGGAGAGACAAAACCTACCTAAAGGGCATAGTGAACATTATTTGAGTGATGGGCACATCTATCTGTCAATTTTTTCCTCTTTTTCTGCTCTCTTTTGGATTGTATATTTTCTTAAAAGACTTTCTATTTTAAGATAATTTTAGATCCACAAAAGAGTTGCAAAGAGTGCAGAGAGTTCCCGTAGACTTTTCAACTTCTCTAATGTTAACACTTTACATAAACAAGATATATCTCTCAAACCTAAGAAATTAACATTGCTACAATACTACTAACTAGATTACAGGCTTCATTTGGAGTTCCCCAGTCTTTCCATTAAGGTCTTTTTGTGCCAGGATCCCATCCAGGATGTCGTATTTCAATTAGTCATCATGTTTTTTTAGGTTCCTCCTGGTTGTGACAGCTTCTCAGATTTTTCTGTATTTTGATGACCTGGCAGTTTTGAGTCTCTCAATTTGAGTTTGTCTGATATTTTCTTTTGCTTGTTCTGTGGTTATGGATTTTTGTGAAGAACACCATTGAGGTGATGTGCCTTTGTCATCCTGTCATATGAGGGGGTACATGATATCAACATGACTTCCTGGCGATGTTAACCTTGATCACTTGGTTAAGGTTGTGTGGTGTCTGCCAGATTTCTCCACTGTAAAGCTACTGATTTTCCCTTTTGAAATTCTGTTCATTATATGCAAGTCACTAAATTCAGCTCACACTCATGGGAATGGGAATTAAGATACATCTCCTGGAGGGATGAGTATCAAGGAATTATTGAAATCTTTTAATTTTCTACTTTATCTCCACCATTGGCTCATTAACTATAGCTTTGTTTTTGCAGTTGCTCTGCGGTTTAAAGCAAGCATTTTTAAACTTATCACAATCTACCTTTAGATACTATTATATGACTTCTTATATAAGTAAGAACCTTATAACAGCATATTTTTGTACCTCTTATACTTTGTGCTATTGTTGTAATACATTTTGCTCCTACATATGACCCCATAGCATATTATTATTTTTGCTTTAAACAGTCATTTATATATTTTGAAATAATTTATTGAGGTGAAATTCACATAACATAAAACTAACCATTTTAAAGTGAATAATTCATAGGCATTTGCAGCCAATTATCTTTTAAAGAAAAATTTTAAAATGGAAGAAAGCAAGTCTTTTCTTTTCTTTTCTTTCTTTCTTTTCTTTCTTTTCTTTTCTTTTTTTTTTTTTTTGTAATTACCTGTGACCAAAGGGTCTTTTCATATTTACCCACAGGAGTACTGTTTCTGGAACTCATCATTTTTTTTTTTTTTTTGTAAATCTGTGCTTCCAACTGGTATCATTTCCCTTCAATCTGAAGAGCTTCCTTTAACATTTCTTACAGTATAAGTCTTTGAATACTTTACAAATATCATTCCATTGTCTTCTGGCTTGCAATATTTTGATTGCGAAGTCTGTGGTTATCTTTAGCTTGGTTCATCTGTGTATAATATGAATGCTATTTTTAGCATTTTCTCCTTATTAGTGGGTTTTAGCAATTTGCTTATGATGTACTTTGGTTTAATTTTCCTCATTTTTATCCTTCTTGAAGTTAATTGAACTTCTTGGATCTATAGTTTATACTTTTCATTGGATTTGCCACATTTTCAGCCACTGTTTATTCAAATATTTTTCTGCCTCCAGCTCCTCCTGGAACACTTATTGTACATATATTAGATTGTGTGATACTGAACCACAGATCACTGAGGCTCTATTAATATTTTTTAAGTCCACAGATTTACTGATATATAATTCACATACCATACAATTTACCCATTTAAAGAGTACAGTTCAATGGCTTTTAACGTAGTCATAGATACGTGCAACCATCACCACAGTCAATTTTGTAACACTTTCATCACCTCCAAAGAAACTCTATTCCTTTAAGCTATCCCTCATACCCCTGAGTCCCCTAGCCCTAAGGAAACATTAATTCACATTCTGTCTTTATTGTTTTGTCTATTCTGGACATTTCACATAAATGGAATCATAGAAATTGTGGTCTTTTGTGGCTGGCTTCTTTCACTTAGCATAATATTTTTAAGGTTCATTTATGTGATAGCATGTATCAGTACTTCATTCCTTTTTTTTCTTCCAAAAATTTTATTGGGGGAAAACTACAAAGCATTTACAGTACAATGTTTACAGTCACAATTTGTAGTGAGCTGATTTCCCAAAATATATTACCACTCAAGTTGACTTATCTTGTTACATTCAAAAACC
>CAUYRT010031838.1:0-16019 GCA_963574885.1 Lepilemur ruficaudatus | reverse complement strand
AGCCAACAGTGATGTAGTTTGGAACTTGAGTCCATTCTTCAAGGGCTACAGGTTCCTATCAGGGACCAGCGCAAACCAAAGTTCAGTTTGTGGTTACCCACATGGACCCAGGGACCATGGGGGTCCGCTTAATGCTAGATTTTTCTATAGATGACCTCATATGAGGGTCCAAGGCAATGTTCTGCACTTACATATCTCCCTTTCCTCAAATCAGTATCTCTCTCTACACTCTGCTGCTTGGGGTTGGAGAAGGGGTGATAGGTAATGTGAAACTTTCCTTCTTACTCTCTTTAATGCATGTTTTCCTATTATTATGATATAACCAAATACTGTAATCTTTCACCTGTTTTCCCTAACTCGTGTGAATGTATTTTCCTGTGTGGATATTTGTTCAACTTGATGTTTCTGTAGAGGAATGACGACTGGAAAGCCTATCCTGCCATCTTGTCCTGCCCACTCTTTTTTTTTTAAATTTATTTATTCAGGGTATTATGGAGGTACAAACATTTTTGTTACATGTAATGCATTTTCCCCACCCAAGCCAGGGCTAGAAGCATGCCCCACCCCATACGTGCTTCTGTCTCCATTAGTTGTGGGTTTACCTCTCCACACCAGCCAAAAGGCACCTAATGAGTATTACTACCATGTGAACACCTTAGTGTTGGTCAGTTAGTACCAATTTCATGGCGAGTACATGTGGTGCATGTTTTTGCATCCTTGTGATACTTCACTTTGAAGAATGGGCTCAATCTCAATCCAGAATAATATAATAGGTGCTAGATCACCATTGCTTTTTTTTGTTCTAGTTGAGTGCTATTCCATGGTACACATATACCACATTTTATTCATCTACTCATGTATTGATGGGCACTTGTGTGGTTTCCACATCTTTGCAATTGTAAATTGTGCGGCCATAAACATTTGAGTGTAGATGTCTTTATTATAGAATGTCTCTTTTTTCCTTTGGGTAGATGCTTAGTAGTGGGATTGCAGGATAAAATTGTATTTCAATTTTTAGCTCTTTGAGGTATCTCCCAATTTCTTTCCACAGGAGTTGTACTAATTTTTAGTCCCACCAGAAGTATAAGAGTGTTGCAATCTCTCCACATCCATGCCAGCATTTGTTGTTTTGGGACTTTTTGATAAAGGCCATTCTCACTGGAGTTAGGTGATATCTCATTGTAGTTTTGGCTTGCATTTCCCTAATTATTAGAGATGTTGAGCACTTTTTTATACGTTTGCTGACCATTAGTCTGTCTTCTTTTGAAAAGTTTCTGTTCATGTCCTTTGCCCATTTATTGATGGGGTTGTTTGATTTTTTTCTTGTTGATTTTCTTAAGTTCTATATAAATTCTTGTTATCAGCCCTTTAACAGATGAGTAGAAAGCAAATATTTTCTCCCATTCTTTAGGTTGTCTATTCACTCTAATCATAGTTTCCTTCACTGTGTAGAAGCTTTTTTAATTTGATCAGGTCCCATTTATTTATTTTTGTTGCTTCTATGATTGCTTTAGGGGTCTTCTTCATAAATTATTTGCCTAGGCCAATGTCTAAAAGACATTGCCAGAATTTTTCTCCAGAATTCTTAAGGTTTCATGCCTTAGGTTTAATTCTATTATTTATCATGAGATGATTTTTGTGAGAGGTGAGTTCTCAACCAAGTCCCCTAATGAGAAAGAACCAGAGAAAAAAATGCAGGGAATATGAAAGATCAAGGAGAAAAGTCACCCCCAAAGGAAACCATGAGACACTCTATATCGGATACTGATTTGAATGAAATGATTAAAATAATGGAGGAAGTATTTTGTATATGGATTGTAGAAATTCAATGGAATTTAAGAGAAAATAGACATCCAACACAAAAAAACCCACAAAAATAATACAGGAAGTGAATGATAAATTCTGTAAAGAAATTGAAATATTACAAAAGAACCAAACAGAAATACTGGAAATCAAAGAGGCATTCAAGGAACTTCAAAACACAGTGGAAAGCCTTGCAAAATGAATGGATCATGCAGAGGAGAGAATCTCAGAGCTTGAAGATAATGCCTATGTGCTAAACAAATCAGATAAAGGAAAAGAACACAGAAGCAAGAGATAAAAACCGAACATACAAAAAAGGTGGGATTATATAAAAAAAAGACAAATATAATAATTATAGGCATCCTGGAGAGAGAGAAGAAAATACACAAGGGGTGGAAAATATATTTCTTGGAATACTGGAGGAAAATATGCCTGGTCTGGCCAGAAACCTAGATATCCAGATACAAGAAGCACACAGAGCCACTGGGAGACTCAACATGAAAAGGCAATCACCAAGTTATATAATTATCAGACTGGCCAAAGTAAACACAAAAGAGATAATCCTTCAAACAATAATATGAAAACAACAGATAACCTACAAAGGAAAACCTATCAGACTAACTGCAGACCTCTTAACTGATACCCTACAGTCCAGGAGGGACTGAGGACCCATCCTCAATCTTCTAAAACAGAATAATGGCCAACCTAGAATCCTTTATCCAGCAAAACCAAGCTTCATCTACAAGGGAGAAATGAAGACTGTCCAAGACAAACAGTCACTGATGGAATTTGTGAGACTAGACCTACCCTGCAGGTAGTACTCAGAACTGCATTGTACACTGAACAGTGTCATAGACACTCACCAAAGTAAAATCACTCAGGAGTTAAAGACCAGGACCTGGATTCCACAACGGCTTGAGAAGTGAAACAAAACAATAAGATTCTACCCAACAATATGAACAGAAACCTATCTTAAATATCAATTCTTTCAAAAATGTGAATGGCTTGAATTGTCCTCTCTTGATGCTATTTTAACTTAAATTGTTTTAATTTTCAGATTTTCAATTGCTAATGTATAGAAATGCACTTGTTATATTAACTTTGCATACTGTAACATTTCTAGCCTCATTTATTGTTCTAATAGTATTTTAGGGGATTCTTTAAAATTTTCTACACACAATATCACATCATTTGCAAACAGAGAAAGTTTGGCTCCTTTCTTTCCATTCTCAGTGTTTTATACTTATTTCTATGGCCTAATTGTTCCAGCTACAACCTCCAGTACAGTGTTGAATAGAAGTTGGAAAAACGGACATTCTTGTCTTATTCCTAATTGTAGGATAAGTTTGGAGCCTTTCATGATATTATGTGGGGTTTTTTTGTGGATGCTTCTTTTAGAATGAGAAAGTTTATTTCTATGAGTAATTTATTGGGTGTTTTTATCATATATAGGTTTTTGATTTGTTAAGTGATTTTTCTGCATCTTTTGAGATGATCATGTGGTTCTTGTCCTTCACTTTAGTTCATTGTATGGTTTTTGTACTTTGAACCCAACTTGCATTCCTGTAATAAATCCCCTTGGTCATGGTCTATAATCCTTTTAATATGTTGTTTAGATTTGATTTGCTGGTATGAGGATTTTTGCCTCTCTTTTCAAAAGGTATATTGGTCTGCAATTTTATTTTCTTATAATGTTTTTGTCTACCTGTAGTACCTGAGTAAACTATATTCATAGAATTAATTGTAAAATGTGATCTTTCTGTTTTTGTTTGTTTGTTTTCCTGTTTATTTAAGAATTTGTGAAATATTCGTATTGATACTTTAAGGGTTAGTATAATTCATCACTGCACTCATCTTGGCCTGGGTCTGTCATTATGTAAGTTTGTAATTAATTATTTCAGTTTCTTTACTTGTCATAATCCCAGTAAGGATGTATTATTTAATTTTTAATCCATTTCAGTAGATTTTTGTCTTTCTAGGAATTTGTCCATTTTGTCTAGGTAATCTAATCTTTTGGCATACAGTTGTTCGTAGTAGTCTCTTATAATTCTCTTTTATTCATGGGAGGTTGGTAATGGTGTCCCTCTTTCAGTGGTATAACTCTGAGTCCCTGCCTGCTTCCTATAATATTTGGAATCCTTTTTATCATATCCCTGTCCTCTGTTTGCTATGGGTTTTTCCTTCTTAAGTGACACAGAAAGGCTAGTGTATGCGTCAGTGAGGAAAAATTTCCACTATCAGCTAGGGTAAGATTTCTAACTTGCCCTCTGGCAAAGTACTCCCACCCCTAAATGACTTGGTTTTTATATATGAGGTTCTGAACAATGGAAAGGAAATCCATGAATTTGCAAGGTCCTCTAAGACTGTGGTCCCTAGCAATCTCCCACTATCATGTTAGTCCACACTCCGCTTCCAGTAATTGTCTCTAGATTCATGTCATGAAGCTTTTCCCCTTTGTTTACTTCTATGAGTTTTATAGTTTCAGGTTTTACGTTTAAGCATTTAACCCATTTTTAGTTTATTTTTCTGTGTGGTGTAAATTAAGAGTCCAGTTTTGTTATTTCGCATGTTAGATATTCAGTTTTGTCAACATCATTTGTTGCAGAGATTATCTTTTCCCCATTGTATATTTTTTGGCACCCTTGTTGAAGATTATTTGGTTGTATATATGTGTGAGTTTATTTCTGTGCTCTCTATTATGTGTCTCGTTTATTTGTTTATTCAATTATTTATATCAGTATTGACTCATTGGGGTTTTTTTTGTTTTGTTTTTTATTTGCTCTTTTTGTTTGTTTCATGCTTCCTTACTTTCTGACACTGAAATATACTTCAGATGTATCTTGTATTTTTTTTTGCCTTAGCCTTAGAATCAAGTAACTCTCCAAGTAGCTCTGTTTTTCTGTGTGTGTTTGTTTTTAATTAGAGAATGGTATTTTAAAACTAGATGTGCTTCCTGACACTGTAGTGTCACTGATTTCAAGCACTTCAGCAAATAAATATAGGAAATATATGTATGTACTTATGTATGCCTATATATCTATATTTATTTCTCTATTTTTCTACATATAAATCTATGTACATATACAGACTATAACAAACACATAGTGATGCTAATTTCTGTATCTCTAGCCCAGAACTGCAGTACTCATTCTAGCCTTTCACCTTGATTATTCATGACATCTTTCTTGGGCAGTGACAAAACTTTCCCTGAGCACAAATTTTTTGATCATCATTTTTTCTTCACATATGTACAGACTGATTAAATCCATATTCATTTATCTTACACTGCTGTCTACCATTTAGCCACTGTGTCTGG
Source organism: Lepilemur ruficaudatus (assembly GCA_963574885.1). Lineage (NCBI taxonomy): Eukaryota > Metazoa > Chordata > Mammalia > Primates > Lepilemuridae > Lepilemur > Lepilemur ruficaudatus. The sequence continues at coordinate 10,900 of CAUYRT010031838.1, read as the reverse complement.
GTTGGGATACTAGATTGTTGGACAAGGTTGTAGGAAACACCAGACTTGGTCATCTGTTTATAGATGTAAAATTAAAAGCAGATTGGAATTTGGCAAAGAGTGAGCTGAGAGCTTAGGGGAAAAAACACATTCCATGAAGCCTCAAATATGTAAGCAGGGAAACACAGGCTGCTTGGTCTGTTCTCAGCTATGTTTGTGGTTACTTCCATGTGCTGAGCCTCTGTCTCCAGGAATATTGTTGTGGTGATACTCAGAGGTAGATACCAGTACAGGCATATCATTGGGACACCTGTTTGGTAAGATGTTGAACTGGACTTTCCAGGAAAATGTGGCATGCACTAATTATGTAGATTTCCTTTCTGAGGACTAGACTGTCAACAGTCATCTCATGGACTTAAGAACTTCGAAATGTTTTGTGGACCTTAGTGTCTTTGTGGTGTGAATATACGCAGTTGATGCATAACAGAGAACTGACCCTCCTGGATTTCCTGCTCACCCTCCCACAAAACTCATGCTTTTATGCCTAGGGCTGGTTTCTCCTTGTTGCTTTGAGAAAGAACAGCATGTAATCTGACATAAAACCATACACTCTGTCCGCTTCTTCCTATTTCCTCATTTTCCTTTTGGTTGTGAAGCACTGGGGTCCCCTGTGGAGGTGACAGTAGCGTGAACAAACACACCCTGATAATGAATGACCTCATGTGTGCCCTGAAATGAAGATGGACATTGGCAAGCAATAAGACCCGAGGATGGCATCATGAATAGGACAGCTGGAGCCCACGGAGAGCTATTCTGGGTGTTTAAGTCTGAGTTGCACCTGGAAAGCCTCACCCTGAGGATTGACTGCTGTTTGCTATGAGCCTTTTCATGCTATGGGCGGAGGTAGGGTGCTGAAGACATGCTGCATGATTAATCCTAACACAGGTGGAACTTTCAACATGTGGGTGGTATTCAAAGAAATTAGTGCCTCTGATGAAAACTATCTTTCATATCCAACTTTTGTTACTGAGGGTAAGCTTGGTAACAGGCAGTAATTGGTAAAAGATAACATGTCATGGGTGTGGAGAGGAAGAGAACTAAGCTGATGTCTGGGCTGGGAAATGTCTACATGAAGCTTGCACACCTTTTTGGGAAAATCAAGTAGTCCTCTTTATGCCTGCAGGAAGTGGGAGGGCTGTCACTAGGCTTATTCCTTCTGCCTCCCATTCCATTTTCCTGAGCCCATGGCTCTTCTTCTTATTCTTCTCTTTCTCCTTCCTTCTTTCTGCTTCTGCTTCTGCTTCTGTTGCTTCTTCTTGTAGCAAATTTATTCAGATATAATTAAAATACCATACAACTAACCATTTAAGCCCGGTGGTTTTGAGGATATGCCCAATGTTGCACAATGATCACAAGAAATTTAGAATCAAATTTAGAAACATTGAGAATATTTAGAATAAAAATAAACCCAACACCCTTTACTATCGCCCCTTTATCCCCTGTCTTTCTCAGCCCTAAGCAATCACAAATCTACTTTCTCTCTTTTTGGATTTGTGTATTCTAGACATGCCTTACAAATGAAATAAAAAAAAATGTGGTCTTTTGTCACCAGATTCTTCTGCTTAGCAAAATGTTTTCAAGGTTCATCTATGTTGTAGAATGTATCAACACCTTATTTTTTTTACAGCCATATAATCTTCCATTGTATGTATATACCACATTCTATTTATCTGGTCATCCAATAGATGCATATTTGGGTTATTTCCATCTTTCGACTATTATGAATATATAATATTGCTATGAAAATTAATATACAAGTTTTTGTGTGAACATATGTTTTTAGTTCTCTTGGGTATATATCTAAGAGTGAAATTGCTGAATTGACTGGTAACTCAATGTTTAACTTCTTGAGGAACTGTCAGATCGTTTGCCAAAGCGGTTGCACAATTTTAATGTCCCACCAGCAATCCTGTAGAGGATTCCAATTTCTCTACACTCTCACTTTTCTGATCCATTACCTTTTCAAAATGAAATCTAGTCTCTCTTTTTTCCTTTGGCGTCTCTTTACCTGTTTAATTTATCTCCCCTTGTTCTCTAGCACATCTGCATGTTTTCAGAAGTTGGTCTTTTTATTGCCCCTGCAGTACACCATGTTTCTTCTTAACTTGACTTATTTTCCCACCACTTTCATCCATCTCCAAGAACTCTTTTCATCTTGAAAAACTGAAACTCTGTGACCATTAAACATGACCCCCCCATCTCTTTTGTCCAGCCATTGGCAACCACCGTTCTACTTTATGTCTGTGAATTTGACTACTCTAGGTAACTCATGTAAGTGGAATCACATATTTGTCTTTTTGTGACTGGCTTATTTCACATAGCAACATGTTCTCAAAATCCATTCATGTTGCAGCATATGTCTATATTTCCTTCCATTATACGGCTGGATAATGTTCCAGTGTGTGTGTATGCCGTATTTTGTTGATCCATTCATCCATCAGTGGAGACTTGGATTACTCCTTCCTTTTGGCCATTGTGGATAATGTTGTTATTAACATTGTCATACAAATATCACTTTGACACCATGATTCATTTATTTTTGGTATATATACAGAATTGACATTCTTGAATCAAGTAGTAATACTAGTTTTAATATTTTTAGGATTCACTATACCATTTTCCATCGTGGCCGCACCATTTTACATTCTCACCAACAATGTGCAAAGTCCCAATTTCTCTTCATCTTCACCAACACTTTTTATTTTCTGTAATGGATGTGAGGTGGTATCTCAGTGTGATCTTCATTTGCATTTACCTAATAATTGGTGTTGAAAATCTTTTCATGTGCTTATTGGCTAGCATATCTTCTTTGGAGACATGTTTATTCAGGTCCATTTTCAATGTGTTTGGTTTGTCTGCTTATTTGGTCTCATGGCTATTAAATGGCTGTTCACATAACTCTTACTGCAGATAATTGTTCAGAAAACCTTTACAGGAATGCTATTCTTCCAACATATCCACCTGTAACACTTTTCCACCCTAGGTGGTGGGCAGAAGTCTATAATATAGATAATAGTATACAGGAGAAGGTCCCAGAAATGTATGAATTAATGTAGGTAATAAGATGTAGCTGTAATTCCAAGTGAAAGACCTGTGGAGGTGAGAAGATATATGAAAATCAGAATTAAGAGAAATTTAACAACTATAATAGTCCTGATCAAAGAAATCCATGCTTCACTACCTGACAGACTCATTCTCATTTCAAAGATTTTTTGGAGGCAAATATGGGGACCAAGGCCATTCAACACAGTTGAATGCTCCAAGCCACAGTATTTTAGTTACATCTTTGGCGAGAAAATATCTATCCAGGATCAGGTTTTTGCATTTCGCCTTCCCAGATTGTAACAAAGCTGACAGCATTCAAGTGAAGAGTAAATGCAGAGATTGGGGCACAACAGACCCCCTTTTCTGTTTGGAACACCTTTGTAAAGCCTGGATGATGTTCCTTGAGCACTGCAGGCATATTTCCAGGGTCTAATGGGTGTGGTTCACACCGTCTGGGGGATGGACACACTTGAAGCTCTGACTTGGGTGGGGCAAATGCAATATATGCAACCTAAACATTTGTACCCCTGTAATATGCTAAAATAAAAATTATCTAATTAATTAATTAAAAAATAAAAAATAATAATATTGGAGTAAATTTGTTTTTAAAAGATAACCTATTTATTGACTAGTGTTTCAAGTAGAATTATGTCAGGACTGGGGATAAAATATTCCACATGCGACTACATATTTGCAATGTGTGAGCTTAGAACCTAAAGGTATAACAGCAAAAAGGCACTATAAAGGTCATCATTCTAGCAGTCTGGATTCCTGAGAAACTGTATGGAGGAGAGGCCCCTACCAATCTATGCAGGATGCATAACATGAGCTAGAAATGAACTAATGTTGTTTTAAGCTACAAATACTTTGGATTAAGTTTACTACCACAATATAATCTAACCCAATCTAATGTAAAAATCACTACAGAATTAACAAGCTAAAGTAACATTAAAACAAAAAACATGTGGCATTAGCTTAGCAGTCAGTGGCCAGCAACACAGAAATTGTTATTTGAGCCTATAAAGATGGTCATCTATCTTTTACAGTGGTATAATATAGGTTTACCCTGTTGCGTTCAATAAGTTGTGAGTGGAACCATGTATTTTCTGAGCCAGAAGACTGAGACATCGACTTTGGGAAATAGACTCTTAGTTCTGAAGTTGGATGCTACTATCTGCATTAGTAAAATATCACAAGAATGCAATCGGTGGAGCAAAGAATAGTTTGCAAGTAAGAAAAAGAAGTGAGAACAGGAACGAGGTGTTAAATGACTTTTAAAATGAAAACCCATAATTCAATAAAGAAAAAAAAATGAAAACCCAGTAAAATCCATCAATTTATTAATGCACTTAAAAAAAATCAAAGCGTTGTAGCCTTCCTGCCTTGCATTCCAGATAAATTAAAGGTACTCCTTTCTCCACTTTTAAATTGGAACAGCAAGGTATGGGAATGAGAAGACAAAGAAATGGACAATTTTTCTAGTGTAATTGGGGGTGTGGCTAGTGATACAAAGGGAATATGATTAGAAGCACATAAATGGGAAATAGATACTGAGTTCTTAAGACAGTTAAGGACTGTTTATTTTACATAATTAAAACAACTATTGAGTAAAATCATTTTGGAAAATAGTTTGTCAACTTCTTATAAATGTACACTTATGATAAGAACCAACAATCCTGTCTTAGTTATTTATCCAATACAAATGAAAATATATGTCTGCAAAAATACTTGTTCACAAATATTCATAGCCATTCTATTCATAAGAGCTACCAATCCAGATACAACCCAAATGTCCTCCAGCAGGTGAATGGATGAACGCATGGCAGTGTGTTCCTACAATGGAATGCTACTCTGTAATAAACAAGAAATGCTACTGAAACTTGCCACAGCACAGATGACTAATGATAACATTCTCAGTGAAAGGAGATACAAGTTAAAAAAATGTGTAATGTATGATCCTACTTCTGTGAAACTGCAGAAAAGACAAACTCAAACTGTAGTGACAGAAAGACTGCCCAGGAAGTCATAGAATCCAGTGAAATATCTCGGCAGATCCCATTCTTATATGAAGTTTTAGCTGGGCTGGGGAAGGGAAAGGCAAAAGTGATTAAAACACAGAGACCCACTCTCTGCCAGAGGATATCTCTTCGTGTTTCTTTCCAGAGTCTTTATTCAATTTTTGCCCTCCTCTGAGAATGCTGGAAAGGGTTAGAGGTTTATCTTTCTTTTCCTACAAGCTTCTGTGTCCCTCCACCGTCTATATTTGTCCCTTGCAGATTTGCCTCATATTCACCCTGTTATGAATCACAGACACCACACACACCCTTGAAAACACTTGTTTCTAAAACTTGTTTTATGGGAACACACACATGCACGAGAGATAAAAACCTAAGCACGTGTCTTTGAAAATTACCTCACATAGCCCTCCTACTTACTTCTGTTCATGTCACATCTGTGGAATTTGAGTTCTGGGCTCTGACATTGGACCTTGGTGGTCCATTATGTTCTATCTTTTTAATCTTTATTGAGGTATGATTTTCATAACATATAATTTGCTCATTTGAAATGTACAATTCCATGGTTTTTAGAATATCCACAGATATGTTGAAACATCATCACAGTCAATTTTACAGCGTTTTCAGTACTACAAAATCACCATGTGCTTTAGCCATCACTCCCAACCCTAAACCACTGCTAACCTACTTTCTGTGCCTGTAGATTTGCCTATTCTGTATGGTGGATGAATGGATAATACAATATGTGGTTTTTTACTTAGCATTACTCCAAGGTTCATTCATGGTATAACATGTATCAGCACGTAATTCCTTTTTTATGGCCAAATAATATTCCATTATATGGATATGCCCCATTTTTTGATTCCATTATTTTATCTTTGAATGAATAAGAGGCTGAGGATCTACCTGGGCTTACTGAGTGCTTTGAAGCATGAGAATACTTTGGAAACACTGAGGGAAAAAATACACAAATTATTGCTTCCCAGAGCAAAGAAATATGAATTTTGCTCTCTGCTACCCATAGTCTTCACTTTAGAACTCCAAGACGGTATAAAAATTAAAATAGATTGCTCAAAGCATACTAGATGATATGAAAGAAGACATAATATTAAAATTACCACTGATATCTATCATCTGTTCCTGGAGCAAGCAGGGAGATGTGAAACCACTAGAAATTTGCATATGTGCCTGCAAACCTACAAACCTGCAAGACAGGTTGATGTGGATCCCATGTGCTAGCTCCCATCACACAATGTTATCCTGAACAAAATGGGCAACTATCACACTGGTAGTGGTACTTGTACCCTGGTGGGCAAATGTCCAATATCAGTCTGGCTCCCTACCCAAGCCTGTGGCCACATGCTGCAGGCTAACACTCCTTTGGATTCATCTTTGAGTAGCACCTTGTGGGAACTGTAATCTCCTTAGGACTTTAAGAAAGCCATGGATAAACATAGAAATTGGTTATCAGGCAGTAATGGGAAACTCTTAAGGGAAACCTAACTAATACCTGAATTAATACAGACAGCTGAAGTCAGTTTCTGTTGCTTGCAACCAAATACACTGATAAACTCCATGCCTGTTGTTCTTCCAGTGTTCCCTTTCTCCATTAATGGTACCACTACTTATGTCTGTGTGACCTCAGGTGAGACAATTTCCTCATCTGTAAAATTAGGATAATAAAATAATCAGCCTAAAAACATTTCACACTGAATTTGAGATTTTGTTCTTGAATTGGTAAAAGTTGTAGGATGATGCATATGGTGGAATATATATATATATATATATATATAATCTTCCTCTGAGTTTGGAAGGGTCTTCCCAGATTCTGTGCCATGTTCACAGCAAACATCAGGTGCCCTCAATTTTAGCTCAGGTAGATTGAAAAGAATAATTAAAGGGGTAGTAGGACTTACATTTTTTACCATTAAGAAGAGCTTAGGCCGGACTCATTCTCCTTTTACGAACAACTAAAAAACTTGGGGAAAATATGTGAAACATTTGTTTTTAAACATTGGAAGCAGTAACATAGAACTTAATCTTTGAGAGGAAAGAAACAAACAGTCGTGTCACTTTTGTCCTGGAAGCATCTTCCAACTATAATAAAGGGAAGAGGATCCCGAGAAACGGTGGGATTGCTCTGATATGAGGAAGCAGAGGTCAAAACTCAGGGAGAATAAGATGTCTGGGATTTACGGCACATGGTAACAAAAGAAAGAAAAATATACAGGAAAAAAGCTCTAGAAATCTGCCTGTTGATGCCACTGAATCTGTTACTAAACCATGCATGTGTAGGAGAACTCACCAAGAGTCTGTGCAAAACACAACCACAGAGCTGTAAGCAGAACAATTTCTAGACATCATGCAGAACTGAAGAACATTCCAGTGCAAACAAGGCAAAGTAAAGAAACTTCGTTTAACAACCAAAAAATTCAGTGCAAACCCAGAAAGAGAGACTATTAGTAATAGTACAATAAAAGTAACTGCATACCTGTCCTAATAATGCCTTAGAACAAGCTTCAAACTGATTGAGCTGGTTTGCAAGTTACTTAAGTGCCTGTCAGAACAAAGCCCAGTGGAATCTAGATAATTGACAAAAAAAATCACAATACACAAGATTCACTCAAAAATTACTAACAATTTTAAGAAGCAGGAAACTGTGACCCATAACTAGGAGAAAAATGTGTCAGTAAAAACAGATTGACAGATGGACACAATTTTTCCCCTAGATACGGGTCACAGTTTCCTGCTTCTTAATATGGTTAGTAATTTTTGAGTGAATCTTGTATATTGTGATATTTTGTTGTTGATGTCATAGTATTAGCAAACCAGAATGTAAAAATGGATATTATAAATGGTGTAAATGACTCTATTCATAAATGAAATTTTAATGTATATAAAAATCGTAGGGTTTATATACATCAACAAAACATCCAGGAGAAGTAAACAATGAATTTAGCAAGATTGCAGGGCACAAGAACAAAATACAAAAAATTCACTCTATCTCTATTAGCTATTATAGTAGCAAATAAATTGAAAATAAAAAAATTAAAAACAACACCACTGATGTCAAAAGCAAACAAGAAATCAAAAGGATATATGTAACAAAATATTTACAAGACCTCTGCACTAAAGACTACAGACATCACCATTAGAATTTAAAGAAGACCTAAATAAATGTAAATATATAGCATATTCATGGACAGAGGTCACCATGGAACCACTTTGATTGGACAATTGGGCGTCACATGGCCTAAGCCTTAACTATGCATGTGGGTTCTAGGTCACTTTCCAGACTTTATGGTACCCATGCTGCTTGGCCTGTGTGCTAGAGAGTCCTCTGCATTCTTTTGCAGCTGGCACACCAAGTTCTGATTGGCAGATTTGTAGGGTATTCCCTCCTCCCCAGGTATGGAGAATTAGGGTTGGGCAGGACCATGATGGGGGCAACAGCACCCACTTTTGTCCCTAGGAGACCCGGAATCCCTTAATATCTACCTAACAGCCTCTCCACCCACTAGTCGGGGCCTTATGTAAGTTACTTATCCTCTCTCTCTATGTAACAGAATGTATGTATGTATGTATATACATTTATATATAGGTGTGTCTATATATTTCTATCTTCTCTGAAAAATCCCCGAAATCTTTCTGGTGTGACTTTCCTTTAAGGCAACAATCAGGCTGAGCTGAGCAGCGGCTGTCCCCTTTAGATGACACGCTTTTTGTCACTACCGTTGACCATGTCAATATTTTAGTTTCTCGTTATTGACTTATCTGAATGGCACTGATGGCTCTTGGAGCCAGCTGTTTCCTGACTCCCTTCTGCACTGCACTTGTGGGTCCCTGAGCATGGGATGAACGAGAGCGGGAGAGGAGCTGTATCTCTGAGGAGTGCTGCCTTTGTTAAGTGCATGGTGTTTTCATGCCCTGGACCTTTGCCCACAATGTACATTTCACCTGGACTGTCCTTCCTCAGTTCCTTAGCAGAGAAGTTCTTCCTTCAAGGCCCAGTGTAAATGGTGCACATCACTCCCTCGTGGTCTTTCCTGCTTTTGCACAGCCCTCCGGATAAATCCCTACTTTGCTTGGCGCCTGTGCCTCTGTTGAGTGCTGATCTCGGTCATTTCCACATCTGCTTCTCTGGCCTGTTTCACTTTCTCCAAGGCAAGGTCTCCATCTCACTCACCCTTAGATCCCATCCCTCTTCTTGCCTTGAACACATGATCTGGCGTGAAGCTCAGGGTTGGGTAGATGTTGGTTGAATTGAATTGTTTAGGGAAATTCAACTTTCTATTTTCGTATTACTGACCAAGAAATTAACAGGTGGAGAAGACTAGTTGTTTGAAGTTACAGAGCTCCATGAGGGAAGGAACATGTCAAATCAAATCTGACTTTTTTTTTTTCTTTTTTTTGAGATAGGATCTTGTTCTATCATTCAGGCTAGAGTATAGTGGCATCATCATAGCTCCCTGCAGCCTTGAACTCCAGGGCTCAAGCAATCCTCCTGCCTCTGCCTCCCTAGTAGCTAGGATTATAGGCACACACCACCGTGTCTGGCTAATTTTTCTGGTTTTTTTTTTTTTTTTTTGTGGAAGAGACAAGATCTTGCTATGTTGCTCAGGTTAGTCTTGAACTCCTGGCCTCAAGTGATCCTCCCACCTTGGTCTCCCAAAGTGCTGGCATTACAGGCATGAGCCACTGCGCCCAGCCTCAGATCTGACTTTCTAACTCAATTGCTTTCACAATGCTTGGTATGTCATAGGAGTCCAATAAACAGTTCCAATAAACAGTGAATAAAGAAAAGAATGAATGAGGAATTTATAACTAAGGCTGGAATCCAAGTTTCTTTATTAGCCCCTTGCTAAACAAGTATGATATATATTAAAGCAAATGGAATTCTGCATTGGATGTGAATTGGCTTTCTCAAGAATGTCCTGACTATTCCTTGCAACTATTAAAAATTACGACATTGAGTTCTGTACCCAGGGAAAGGTTGTTCTTTCCATCCCTAGTCATGGGAACTTCTTGCAGAATTCAGATACTGAATCTTTCTATGTTTGGCCCGTCCCACACTGAGTGATGGAGAAATGGAAAAATGTGTAGTAATGAAATCAGTAGATGACTATGTCATTCCCAGGCAGTCTGCTACAGAATGTCAGCTCCCTTCACTTCTCAGACTTTGTTCAGAGAAATTGTCACATCCCTCTTCTCTAATTCAACCTTGCTCTCCTTTACAAGTGAGCACGGCTTTTATTCAAATGCTGTTCAAAGAGGAGAAGTTCACACTCTGGTTAGTGGCAAGTACCGAAAGATCACTTTCACCCAACTTGCTGCATGTCTATCTTGTATTATAATTGGATGGAAAGGAAAATCTGAAAGAGAAACAGTGAAGTTGAAGTGAAGTGTTAGGGAAAAAAAAAAGAGAATTCTCATTATAAAAATTCCTTTAATGTACTCCTCCTTTCCCATAATTGATTCTACATCATAGGTGATGGCTTCTAAGATCCTCGATAAAAATAGCACTTCTTATTTAGTGTATACAATATGGCAGGTTGGCCCTGCTCAGGAAAGTATTTTTTTTTTTTTTGAGACAGAGTCTCACTTTGTTGCCCGGGCTAGAGTGAGTGCCGTGGTGTCACCCTAGCTCACAGCAACCTCAGACTCCTGGGCTCAAGGGATCCTTCTGCCTCAGCCTCCCAAGTAGCTGGGACTACAGGCATGTGCCACCATGCCCGGCTAATTTTTTCTATATATTTTTAGTTGGCCAATTAATTTCTTTCTATTTATAGTGGAGACAGGGT
>CAUYRT010031837.1:0-13935 GCA_963574885.1 Lepilemur ruficaudatus | reverse complement strand
CCAGAGCACCAACGCAGTGGCCTCTTTGTTGGGCAGGGACCCCGGGCGGTGTGGGAGGGAGGGTTTTATGAGAGCTGTTCACACGGCAACAAGTTGTCCAAGCATTGATCATGCATTCACCTAGTACAGTGATTGGTTTGCTCCCTCTGATCATGTACCCAAGCTCTATTGTGGTTGGTCAGTCACGTTGCATTCCACCTTGCCCCTGACTGGTTCTATATGTGATCATGCCTGTTTTGACAGGTATCCTTCCTGGAGCTTCCTTCAGCATTTTATTTCATCCCAAGATACCCTGCGGTTCCTGCAAGCAAGCAATTATCACACAAGTAGAAGTGGGCGGTTAGCACAAGCAGGCAATCTTATCATACCGAAGCAGAAGTCTAGCCAGCAACTAAAAAGAAACAGCCTTGAAACAGACTTGATATCTTACAATGTCAACGACCTTCAGGAGGTGGCGGGAACCACCGACCACTGTGGACCAAAAAGTGTTGGGTTAGTTGCCACAAGCAGGGTTTGGAAGGAAAGGCATGATATGTATGGGTGGAGAAGAGAGAGGAAGGCTTTCTGGGTCAGGAAAACAAAGGAGACAAATAATGGGGAGTTGCACTGGGAGCTGATGAGAGTAGTTTTGCCGGGATGCATAGTTTCTGCAGAAATAAATGAAGACCAGTGAAATGAGAACAAGTAAATTCTCCTTATTCAGAGCTTGTGAGAGAGTCAGTCATTGTCACTTGTTCTTTGGCAAATACCCAAAGGCAGGCAGAGGAGTGGGGAAGCTTTATCGCCGGGAAGAGGGAAGGCTCCAGTGTGCCCCGACGGGAGGCTATTGGAACAGGGCTGGTTGAGGCGGCTCTGTAGACGTGGGCATCCCACGCGATTGACAGGGGGCATGTTTGGCTCTCTGCGGTTGGTCCTAAGCTGGAAGTAGGGACAAAAGTTAAGGAAGTTGTTATTTGTTAAACAAATCCTGACCATTTTGTTACAGAAGTTACTACTTGGCTTCCTGAGTTGTCCTACGAGTCCGACTTACCAATAGCAGGCTGGCTCCCGCCCGGCTCCGTGGAGAGTGGGCTGGTTTCCAGGGCAGGCTCCTGCAAGTTCAGCATAGGAGGTCTGTTTTTATACGTGTTCTGGCCACAGGTCCGGCGGGTTTGCACTGTTGTCATCCATCCCTCCATATTTTCTGTCTTCATTTTCCAGGAATGTGAACATATAGCCTCAGTCTACCTAACTGATGACTTCTGGGTGTTTCTTCCTTTTTCTCTGAGTACTTGGGAGCCCTTCTATGTTCTGTGGATTGGCTCATCCCTGAGACAGATGATGAGTAAAGCTCTCCTGGAGGAGACGATAATGGTACAGTCACCCCAGAGTGAAGTGCGATTCTCAGACTGTTCACGGGGTAAGATCTATGGCCTGTATCACGATACCAGCAATGGCTGGGTGTGGTGGCTCATGCCTGTAATCCTAGCACTCTGGGAGGCCGAGACAGGAGGATCGCTCGAGGCCAGGAGTTCGAGACTAGCCTGAGCAAGAGTGAGACCCCGTCTCTACTAAAAATAGAAAAAAAATTAGCCAGTCAATGAAAAATAGAAACAAAAAATTAGCCAGGCATGGTGTTTCACAGGTGTATTCCCAGCTACTCAGGAGGCTGAAGTAGGAGGATCACTTGAGCCCAAGAGTTTGAGGTTGCTGTGAGCTAGGCTGATGTCACAGCACTCTAGCCGGGGAAACAGAGTGAGACTCTGTCAAAAGAAAGAAAGAGAGAAAGAGAGAAAGAAAGAAAGAAAGATACCGACACTGCATGGGAGGCATCCAGAACTGAGTGTCACGGTTCTCCCCTTGACCTCATATGAAAGGACAATTGAGCGCTGTCTGTAGAAGTGCCCAGGTCTCCAGGTCGAGGTAGCCCTGTGGGTTCCCGTTGGATGGATGCAGCTGTAACCACGGTCCCTCTGATGGTGCAGGGACAGTGACACTCTACAGATGGGGTCCTCTGCCGCCAAAGTGAACATCCTATGGGCCCAAAGGCCCCAAACAACTGAGCAGGGTCACCTCTTTTCGTGGCAAGTGCTAAAAACGGCTCCACATCAGTGCTCCCCAGACACCATGTTGAGGCTTTGCAGGACGATTCTCCGTTCTCACCATCTGCCAGCAGCTGCTCTCGCCACAGCGTTCAGCTGCCAACTTGTGTTTTCCATCAGAGACGTCCTTCTTTCTGGTTTCTTTGATGGTACATAACCTTTTAGCCACCTCCCCAATTCTGCAGGTGGCTCAATGCTACTCCAGTTTTCTTTTGCTCTCTGAAACTCCTCTTGGTGTGGCTCCCAGGATGTCCAGTGAGCTGTGAGCAACTAATTAATTCTCTAAGTGAGGCTCACATGTTGGGCCATCTTTTCTCATTTTTTACGAATTGCTTTTTTGCTGAACTTATATTCATTTCTCATGGAACAAGGTAACATGTAAATCCATCATATATTAGATTAATTCAGTAAACTAAAATGGCCATAGGCACTCACTGTTAAATATTTTAGCATTTAAAAAAATCTATAACAAAGATTTATCATTTACGATAAGCATAGCTATTATTAAAGTAAATAATACATCTGGGAACTAGGACTCTTTAACTTTTGATTTCAGACAAGTTGAGTGTGTTTGGGCATATGCATATTTTTTTCTGGGCAGAAAACAAATATCTTTGTGTTCGTTGCACAATAGATGAAAAATTAAGTTATTGAAACAGTGATTCTGTTATACATATTGAAATTAGAGATTGTTAGCTGCATCTCAATATCTGTTCTCCCTTTCTTCTATAGTAATCAAATCTCCAATTTGTAGCTGTGTACTTGTCTGCAAGAAGAATCCTATTTTCCAACTTCTTTTGTAGCTGGTTATGGCCAGATGATTATGGACAAAGGGATATAAATGGAAGGGTGTGTGTGTGTGTGTATGTGTGAAGTTTCTGGCACAAATCCTTAAAGTGTGGGAGTGTGCCCTTTCTTGCCCAATTTTCCTTCCTGTTGGCTGAAATGTGAATGTGATGGCTGGTGCTAAAGCAGCCATGCAGATCACAACGGGAAGCTTTAAGGATGGTGTATGATGTAGCAAATTAGAATGAGCCTGAGCTCGTTCCAGCCCTGGACCACCTCCTTAGTTTCTTAAGTGACAGCAAAATAAACAGGTGTACAGTTTTTTAAAAACATTGTTATTTTTTTTTATCACTTGTAACCGAATCTAATCCTGACTAATAAAACACCAAAATAATCAAAGCATAAGGAATACCTTTTTGCATTTTTGCTTTTCTTTGGAGACAGGGTCTCTTTAGCTGTTGCCCCACCTAGAGTACAGTGGTGTCATCATAGCACACTGCAGCCTCAAACTGCCGGGCTCAAGCAGTCCTCCTGCCTAAGCCTCCCAAGTAGCTGAGACTACAGGTGCGCATCACCACACCTGGCTAATTTTGCTATTGTTTGTAGAGACGGGGTCTTGCTCTTGCCTTGGCAGGTCTCAAACTCCTAGCCTCAAGCAATCATCCTGCTTTGGCCTCCCAAAGTGCTGAGATTGCAGACATGAACCACCGTGCTTGGCCTGTTTTTTAAAGAATGGGAAGAGCATTCATGACAAAGGTGGAGGCCTAAGTGCATCCGGAATCATATTCACCAGTCGCAAACAGCACCTCATCCCACTCAGTCTTCAGTGACTAGAACTGCTCACACATGCAGGATGATGCAGAAGTCATTATATCTCATCACTCCTGTTTGTCTTTGTGTTATCACAGAGAATAAAACAATGTCAAGTACGAAAACAGTGATGATGTCATAGCACCAAGAAAACCTTAGGTTAGAAATGATGGAAAGCTGAGTTTTCTTTAAAAAATAAAATCAGTACAGCGTTAACCTAAAATAATTGTACGGCTTTGCAATCTAAATCTCAAATCCTTTTCAGGACAAGCAGGTGATGTTAATGCAGTATGACTTATAACTACCACAGCAGCAGGAACCCATACTCAACGTCTGAGCATCCTTGCTCCATCTGAACACACTCAAATTTTTCTGTAACACACCTCTAGCTAAATAAAACATTTTTGTGAGCTGGTCCTATGCCTGGGCCCCCAGTTTGTGCCCCTAGTAAATTTTGACCAACATTTGCATTGGATTATAATAGACTTCATTGGAGAAGCAAGATGTGACCTCAGGCTTCCAGGAGTTTGTAAATAAGGGGACGACAAGATAAATCAGCACAATTTCTGTCTGCACTGGGACTTTCAGAGCCTGAAATGCCTCACTAAGATCAGGGATTGTGATCTGGGAAGGTTATCTTTGAGTTTGGCATGAGGAGTGGAGGCCAAGGAAATGGCCCAGACCCAGAAACCAAAACTGGACAAAGGAAGGAAGTGCACAGCCAGGGTTGAGACCGAGGGAACTAGGGCTTCAAATCCAGACTGAAGCCATCAGTCTCTGAAGCACGTAAGAAAAGTAACCTGAACAAGAAGCAGAATCTAAACAATTTTTAAAAGAAACAAAATAAAATTGATGTGTTATGTGTTTTATACCAAAGTCAGGGTTAAGTTAAGGATGAATAACATGCAGACAGCAAGGGCTATGTACAGATGAGCTGACAGTCGTTCTTCCCACCTGCCTGCTCAAAAATAAAAGGGTCAAAAATAATTACATAAAATCAGGATTTAAAACAATGCCTCAGGTTAATGACCTACTTACTTAGTTCAATTCCCTTTAATTTAAACAGATGACATGATTCTGGAAATTATTAGGACTACATCTGTTCCTGTCAATCTCTAATTTGATTATTGACAAGTATACAAAAGATTATTTCATATATTGTTTTTATACTGGTCCAACTCCCCATATGCCAAAATTGACAGAAATTCAGAAAATGAAAACACATTTTCCTATAACATGATTCTTTTTCCAGTGTATAGCATTGTACCTCAATCAACTTACTTGGCTAGGGAAAAAAAAAACTAGATAATTTCATTTGGGACAGTAAAAAGACTAGAACATTAGAAGATATTAATACCATGAGAAACTATAAATGAGAAAAAGGAGCAGGAAATGAGTCACCGATCTTAGGTTTTATCATCACCCCCTTTACTTGTGAGCTGTCTTCACTCTAATGGAGAGACAGAGCACGTATGCAAAATGGCCAGAGAAGTTCAATATACAGGAATCAAGATATTGACACCTAAAGGCAGGCGAAGCATAGCTGGATAGCGTCAGCCCAGTTTCTCACATCTACGCTGTGGGACAGATGGATAAACAAATTGACATCCAAAAGGTCACCGATTTTGACATTCCTAGGACAGAAATGCTTCTAACTGGGAGTAAACCCACAAGTCACTGGAGTGTGGGTGGCTAAGCTGCTTTACTACCTTCATCAAATATTTAGAAATGGTACAATACTCACTGGAAAAAACTAAGAGAATAAGAAAGGAATGCTTAGGTTCTATGGCTTAAATATGCCCGAGCCCGACACCTTATTAAAACATTGGAATTACTGTCCTATGAAAACGGAAACCTTATAGTGGGAATTTGAGAAACAGTCGATGGGACTGTGTATCCAAAAGGTATTGAAAGATTTACAGATACCTTCACATGGTACCAAAATCTCACTTAAGCACATTGCAAAATGGAAGACACCTGTGGTCACAAGCCAAATAAAGTGCTTGGTCTGCCAGCCTGATGACTGATTTTTTTTACATTAAGAATTGGACATTAAAGAATTACTTTAAAGATTCAGTTGCTGGCCTGAAAGAGAACACCAGTGACGCTTCCCACAGGAATCTCTTCATCCCAGAACATTGTTTCAGGGACATGGACCAAAAAATAGTCCAACAAATTGTATGCAGCTATCTTTGGAATAATTAAGTATAAAGCCTTCAATATGTGGAGATGATCACTAGAACAAGAGTTATCCTGGGATCCACTCCAAATACTGTACAATGAAATAATGCATTAAGGAAAAGCTTCGAAACAGAAACTTCTTTCTAATAATTGTAAAATTCTGCACAACTAAACAGTGAAAACCAAAGAATCCACCCACAATAAAACCTGGTTCGATAAGAGACAGAAGGTTATGATATGAAACAATAGCCATCACAAATTAATACAGTTTTGCTCCCCAAGTAATACAGTTCCTTTTCAGAACATTGGATGCCCTTTTAAAATTTTATTGATAAGAAACAAAACAACTACACAAGACCAGAATGTTGAAAGGTAATCTATATGCCTCAAAATAAAGGATATTGTAAACAAGTTATATCACATAAACTGCACTTACCTTTCTCTTCTGTACGAATTATGGTACCCACCAGCTGCTGGAATCCCAAAGCAATGGAAAAACAGTCAGAATTATATGCTTTGATTTTGCCTTTATTGGTTAGGATAAAAAAATAGGCTGGTGTTGAAAGCATAATAGACTTGAAATAATAATACCTAAGTCAGAGTCGCAGCTGTGCCACCTTTGGCTATGCAACTTGGGAAAAATCACTTAATTTATTTATTGTCTTGAGTTCCTTTCCTATAAAATTCAGAATTGGAATAGATTACCTGTAAAAGCTTTGCAAGATCTGACATTTAGTACAGTGATTCTTTACTTCAGGAATTCCTGGAGGGCTTTGTTGTCAGGTCCTCATGACACCTACTGGGAACACTGTTGCTTTCTCCCTTGCTATCCTTCTTATGGGAACCACAGGCCCAGGGGAATCAATTTCCTTTGCTGGTGACTGGCTCAGAAATGGGAATGTGACTCAAATTAGGGACACAGAAATCAAGGGTTTGGGGAAAGTTCATTCTTGTTTTTATGCATAAACTTCTGAAAGTAACTCTGCTTTCTTTCTCTGGACCTGATCAGGTTCAAAATGTGAAATCCGAAAAGTTATCATTATCTTTCTACCACTCTGGAGGGGAAGTCAGTGTTTTGAGAAAGCCTGAGTCAAAGGACTGCCAGGAAGAATGGATCCAGAACCACAGGAGCAAGTCAACACTGAAGCCGACCCACCCCAGACTTTCGGTCATGTGAACTGGTACATTTCCCATTATCCCAGCCAGACGGAGTTGGGGTTCTCTATTAACCTCCAGATGAAGACACTCAAAATTTCCATTCCATTGTACTTGAAGTATTCATTCCTGTGAATCGTACCTCTGCACTCATTGTGCATGCCGTGGGAGGCCAAGGCAGGAGGATCGCTTGAGCCCAGGAGTTGGAGGTTGCAGTGAGCTATGATGACACCACTGCACACTAGCCGGGGCAATAGAGCAAGATTCTGTCTCCAAAAAAAAAAAAAAAAAGAGTGACCCACAATGGGAGCCTAAAATCTCAGAAGTGGAAAGAAGCTAGGCTATTAGGTTCTCATATACAGACACTGCATTTCATTAATCTTTGTATCGCTAACACTTAGCACAGGGCCCTTTTGAAGAGCGGGGACTCAACAAATGTGTAATGAATAAATAAGAAAAATAATACTGAAAACTAAAGTTTATTAAGTGCTTACTACTTGCTAAAACAAGCTATAGAAATTAATTCTTTTAAATCTTCACAACTAGAGGAGATACGACCATGATTATCTCCACTGATCAGGTAAACTGGAAAATTAAGCAATCTCCCCAGGAGCACTCACCTAGTCAGTAGTAGACCCAGGATTCGAATCTAGACTTGCCTGATATGAGAACCCAAATTCTCAGTGTTTAATTTCAGCTACTTTAGATGTTGTCTGGTCCAGTGTTGCTCACAATGTGACCCAGAGAGCAGCTGCATGTCTGCAAACTGCCCCACGGTTAGTTCAGCTGACACTTTTTCATGGTGAGACTTTCCCACTGAAGGAAGCACACATTCCATCTGAATAAAGGCCAGTCTTCCTCAGAA
This sequence comes from Lepilemur ruficaudatus, assembly GCA_963574885.1. Classification (NCBI taxonomy): domain Eukaryota; kingdom Metazoa; phylum Chordata; class Mammalia; order Primates; family Lepilemuridae; genus Lepilemur; species Lepilemur ruficaudatus. The sequence goes on along the minus strand of CAUYRT010031837.1, from coordinate 6,057 downwards.
AACAAGAGTTGCCAACTTTTCACCAATAATGCAGTGTTTGAAATGATGTGTTAGTTCAGTTCATTACCTTAAAGAAAAACTCTCTTACTGTAATGATAGGTACATATGTTAGAGTTTACACAATGGTGCAAATCTTTTTTTTTTTTTCTTGCTACTCCCTTCATGTTACTATTCAGCCCATAAAGAACTCACTTTGGGTTTCCTTCTCTCTCTGATATCGCTTCCTCTTCACTCCTCTCCCATATCCCCATACACTCCTCAATCTTTCCTGTCCTCTGTCCTGGCGCCATCTCAGAGGAACCTGATCAGGACCCCACGGCTCTCACCAGGACACGCGAAGGCAGGTCCTCACCGTGCTCCCATGGAGCAGGGCTTAGGTCCTTCAGATTCCTCAGGTAGAACATCTGCAAGATAAACAAACAAAAAAACAACCAAACAAAAACCACCTTTTTTTGCTAATATTGACCACTTCTTATGTGACAGCCTCAAAATTATCTTGTTAAAAAAGCACTGTTCTCCCCAAATGTAGAAGGCAAGAAAGGGACAAGAAGGAATATAATCCTGCCCTACTACGCACACAGCCTCTGGTTGTGCTTGTTTTTCCTCAACATACTCCGGAATAGGAAAAACGATATTCTCCTTGAATGGCGTTTGGGACCCACTGGCCGTGCACAAGCATTAATCTGTCAAACATGAATGCAAAATCCTTCTTTCACTCACTGCATGTGTGGTCTAAGAGGAGAACAGCAGTGGTCTTTTTAAAAAATTAATATATTGTTTTCCTTATTCTTTGGGTTTCCTTAATCTGAGGCCATTTGCTGTCTGGTGGATCCATGAATGAAAAGAACAATTTTGAATATTTGAGCATTTTTCTAAGAGGGTCTGTAACTAAAAATAGTTTAATAACATATGTCTGATGTGTTTGCTCAACGCAGGGAAAGCAGTCAACTAAGTTGTTAGCGTATCATTCTCCTCCTTCCACTTATCGACACTTGAAGGCACATTCTATTTAATCACATTTTTGTAAAAATACAAGATAATAAAAAAGTGGTGTAGCATAATCATAGAATTCTGTGTCCTGGCTAAAGACAGCCCCCATGTGTTTTCTAGTCTTCTCATAAATACAGGAAGTGTTGAGCACAAGACATGGGGACTCGTGGTAAACCCTGCACTCCACAAGGAGGAGAAAGGATTAATAAATGTAGGTTTTCTTTTATGTGGATTAGTAAAGAAGGTGGCAGACTTGAATTTCATCTGGAAATGGCTAAATAAATGAAGGGGACCTAGCATTTAAAGTGAAATGAATCTTGGGAGATGACAAATGTCAATTTGAAATTTAGCTCTATCTGTCATGATGCAATTTGGAGTTCTACAGGAGATGAGTTTTTTCACAAACAAATAAATCTCTTTTAATTTCCTAGTAATGATGGGTACAATGTCACATGTCTGTTCTTAGCCTTCAACCTTTATTTTGATTCTCCCTTGGAATTTAGATCACTTAAAAATATATAGTGAGATAGACCCGCATCTGTATTTTGCAAACAAATAGCAAAATTAATTGTTCTCCATTCAACCGTAATTTTCAAGAGAGAAAGAGGACAGTGTAGAAAAAAATCTTATTTGAATTACAGCTACCTGTTATTTTGTAGATGTGAGTTTAGATAAATATTATTTAAAATTTTTATATTCATTTGAAAAGTCTTGTATTTTAATATAGACTTTTGCAAATATGCACATTAGATTAAACATCAATCAACTAATAAATTAAACACTAAATAGCCAAGAGTGTCTACCTTCTTTGATATAAATCTTAAATACCAAAAGCTTCACTAGGTCACCCTGAATGCCTTCCAGTGGTCACCTCTGACATTCTCTGACGTGCTTCCCAGAACTCGGGGACAAAAGAACATCTGGCACCACATATATGATTTATCGTTACATAAACCAAAGACGCTGAGAGCGCTCACAGGAAAGAAGTGCACTGCAAACAAGTCTGGTTTCAACAGTGATCACAGTTTGATTGGTGCTGTTAACAATTCAAGGAATTGCCATAAATTGATAAGATAAAATCACATTTACATAACATTTTACCATTTACAGAGCCCCTTAAACAGTCATCATTTTATCTGTCTTTCACAAGAATTCTGTGGGAGAAATAGGGCAGAGTCTCATACCTATAATTTTTTAGATAAAAAAAATCCTAGGGTCAGAAAGGCAAAGGTCTGTGACCAGGTCACATAGCCAGTGAGGATAACGCTGGAAGTTCCTTAGTGCTCTTTTCACCATACCTGGATATAACTTCCACTTAATGCCTCCTATTAAGAGACATTGTGATGGATATTATAATTACATCACCATAAAATTAGAATGTAGCTTCAGCTTGAATTTAGCTAGTTTTTCAGGGATCCATTTCTAGGATCCAAAGAAAAAGTGGTGCCCGATTTGAGTTCTCTGGGAATAGTATGTTCCTAGGCCCCAGGAACAAAGGAATGAAGGAAATTTTTCAGGCTGGGAAATGCAGAGAGGAAGATGCCTGGCAGAGTCCAAGACCAGATGGGAGTAGATCTATGCCTAGAGAGGTATGTGGCCTTGGTTAAATCACTAGGGACAGGCACTAACTTTGTGGATAATTGGGCCAAATACTGTGGCAGGTGCCCAAATTCCTCACATAGTTCTCTTAAAAGCTTGTTTCTCAGATTAGCAAAGATTAACTAACATTCCCAGGTTATATAAATGGGAAGTAGAATTGGGATAATTGGCTCTGAGCCCTCCCTGGCCTCAACGTTTTCATCAACTTTGCTCATCTCTAAAAGTCCCTTCCATCTCAAATTCTGAGTCTACTTTAGATATTATAGAAGTTTACTAACAAACCAAACTCTCCCAGTTGACTCCATTCCCCAGTAATGTGATTTTTTGAGGATAATTTGAAATTTAAGCTTGTAAAATGGGACATATTCTACAGACCGTTATGGTTCAATAGAAGTAGTTTCTTATTGTTCTTGTCATTGTTGTTATTGTTTTTGTTTCTTTTATTTTTGTGTTTTTCATTTTGGCTTTAGGTTTTTCTATTTATTTATTAACATCTCATTTAGATTTTCTTTTTTAAACCAAATCATGCATTTTGAAAGACCACTCATATTTTGCCTATTTTTCTGCTACCCAAATAAAATATTACCAGGCAATCAGAATAATATCTTTTTTTTTTTAAAGAAGCCTAGGTGACAAGTTGGAGTTTCAATCCACTTTTTAGTTCTCTTAGGAAGCAAATGAATATGGTCTCCAGTATGAAACACAGTTAAACACTCAATGTTTTTTGCCAAATTTGGAAAATTTGCAGCCTCTATTTCTTCAAATATTTTTTTCTGCCCCAGTCTCTCTTTCCTTTCATCGTGGGATTTCAATTAAATATATGTTAGAACTGTGGATATTGTTCCACTAAGGCACTGTTAACTTTTCCCCCCAATCTTTTTTCTCTTTCTTCTTCAGATTGAATAATTTCTATTGCTCTGTTTCTGGTTATCTTTTTCTTATGTCATCTCCAATCTGCTAGCAAGCCCATCAGTGAATTTATTATTTCAGAGGCTTAATTAATTAATTTTTGTTCTAGAATTTCCATTAGTTTCCTTTTGATACTTTCTTTCCCAGTTGAGATGTCCTATATGTTCCTGCATGAAATTTCCTGTATATTCATTCATTATGAATGTTTTTTCTTTTATGTAATTGAGTATGGTTATAATAACTGCTTTAAAATACTTGTCTCGTAATTTTAATATCTGCATCATCTCAAAGTTGGTCTCCACTAATTTCTTTTCTCTTTATTATGAGTCATGTTTGCATTTTTTTGTATGTGTAGTAATCGTGCATTGCATTTTGGACATCATGAATGATATTTTGTAAAGACCATGGATTTTTATATGTTTCATCAAATAGTATTGATTGGTTTGTTTGTTTGAGTAGTTCGTTCACTTGATTGAACTCAAAGTTTAAATTCTGTCTCCACTATGGTGGGAAGTGGCTGAAATCTCTATTCAGTTATTTAAGTTTTAAATAAACTGCTTGGAGCCTTACAGTCTATCCCATGCATAAATGCTTCAAGAGTAAAGCGAAGATCTGGGCAGATTTTATTTTCAGAATTTGAGCTTCCTTCTATGGCTCTCACCTTCCAGTTGCTGTGGCAGTTCCAAACTCTGCCGTCTGATCCTTCCCTCAGTCAGGACACTCTAGTTAGGATTAAGATGACTCATCTGGTTCTAGCTGCTCTACAGGTCACTGACCAAGGACCTGCCCTTAGGTGAGAGGCTATTAAAAACAGGAAACTCACCTCCTGTCATTTTCTTCTTCCAAGTCTGGACTCTCCTCCAGTTTCTGCTTTTAGTCACTCTCCAAGGACTTCAGAGAGTTTTTATTTTATGGTTTTTTATTGTTATTTGAGAAAGAATTGTCTCACGCAAACTCATCCTCTGTTATAAGAAGAATTCCTAAACTCTTTATTTTAAATGACTTCTTGGCAACACACGGGAAACCTGACATTAATCAGTTACTTCTTTTGAATTTATAAGCTCCAAAAAGTATTATTCCATCTTAAAGCAAACTATTAATAAATAGAGGGTTGTGAATAGAAGTTTACAGGGATCTTTAATTTGTAGAGACTCCTCTCTCAAAGAATAATAACAACAATAATAAAAGTCCCTCCTAGCTCTTCTGTTCTACAAAACTAAAGGGGTTGATGAATTTCTTAGATTATGAAAGCGTATGTGCCTACAATTTTATCAGTCGTTGGGTAGATACTTCAACCCTATAAACCAGATCATTGCTTGGGGGACTTTTAGATGATATTGTACTTAGATGACTTGTATTTCTCATGTGAACCAAATTTGACCCCCAAGAAAAGTCTCCAGTTCATGAAAGTACATTATTTATTATTACACACATCATAGAAGGTAAAAGAGCAGCTTTTAAAAAATTTGTCTCTATAATACAGCATGGAGGGCTATAGGGAGTAGATCCAGGAGAGAAAAATAAATCTATATTCTGGGCTGGCTGCAGAACACCCCAGACGTGACCAGCTCTTTCTTGAGTTCTAGACGGTTTCACTGGTGCTCTGTTGGGAGATTTCAGTATAAAGTAATTTTGCAAGAGAAAGGACCATCAGAGAGATAGGATTCTGAAGTTTTTGTTATTCATAGTACTTAAAAATCTCAAGTAACATACTTTAAGAGCCCACAGCAAGGTGCTCAAAATTTACAGCAGTTCTCAGAAACAGATGACCATGACTAGAAGCTGTGACTCGGTTGTCTCCAGCTGCAGGGTTTCAGTAAGCAATAGTGTTCCATTGGACAATAGCTGCTCATGAGTCACATTATAAAAAAAGCAAACGGTCTTTAGGAATGGTAATTAACTCACATTTAATTTTGCTGGAAATTAAGTAGTTTTACTTTTTTCTAGAGAAGTTGCTATTCATCAGTGCCAGGAAGAAGGCAGAATCTCTATGGCAAGGAATTTACACCTCTAGGAATCACTACTCTAGAAAATGATAAAAATGAAACCGCCTACTCATAACTTAAACTGATCAAAGCCATCTATGACAAACCTACACCCAACATCATATTAAATGGGGAAAAACTGAAATCATTCCCGCTTCGAACTAGAATAGACAAGGATGCCCACTTTCCACTATTCAACATAGTGCTCGAAGTCCTAGCAACAGTAATCAAGCAAGAGGGTGGTATTAAGGGTATCCAAGTGGGTGTAGATGAGATCAAGCTCTCGCTCTTTGCTGATGTTATATTATATCCAGAAAACCCCATGGATTCTTCTAAGAGACTCCTAGATGTGATACATGAATTTGGGAAAGTCTCAGGTTAGAAAAGCCATGTACACAAATCAGAGGCATTCATATATGCCAAAAACAGTCAAGCCAAAACTCAAATAAAAAAGGCAATACCTTTTACTATAGTCTCCAAAAAATTAAATATCTAGGAATAAATTTAATGAAAGATACGAAAGACTTACACAAGGAGAATTACGAAACACTAAAAAAAGAAATTGTAGAAGATG